>JANSTU010023529.1:0-13120 GCA_027564075.1 Bolitophila hybrida
AAAACGACGTGGAGGCGCACAGTCGAACGAGAGCTGGGAGAAGCTCAAACGAACTGGACGGCGATAAAGGCTTTGGCAGTCAACCGCGTCCAGTTCAGCAACTTTGTTGCTGATGCCCTATGTCCCGAATAGGGATCTAAGGAATCTATATATATAAAAACGCGAAAGGGTTGATGTAGTTTGGGATTTAAGTGTAAAATAATAATTTTAAGGGTGAACGTCAGGTGGAAATGATTTTTTTATATTGCATTAAAAGTACTGTAAATACCTATTTAAAAAAAAAGAAATCGGTCATGATTTTTGGGAGTTACGTGTACAATTATTTTGCGACTTAATTTTTTTTAAATGTTACCAACTGGACTATTCTGTAAGGTTTGTGACAAATGTCATCGCGAAATATTTGACTAAAAAAATTTATATTTCCCTAAGCGTGATTCAAAAGGAGTTGGCCATAGGATACTATTCCTTGGCTCTCTATCCGCCGTTCCCAAGGATTGTTTTCCATAAGCGTGATTCAAAAGGTGTTTACCAACTTTAAACTGTCATCACGCCTAAAGTATAAACCCCTTAAAAGGTTGATAGGGATAGAATTCCAAATTGATGCAAGAAAATGTGTAAATTCTGAGTGTTTTTTCAGCCGGGCCCCATAAAGTATATTCTTTCCAAAAAAACAAAAAAAATAAATAATTTTTATTTAAAAAAAAATGTTTTAGTCTTGCAAAATATGGTTGACCAATTGACCATCCCTAATTTTATTGTTGTGTTTTTTCGGGGAACTGTGTTTTCGGGGAATTGTATTTTCGGGGAATTTTTATAGAACCAACATACTAACATTAAACTTCCATTGACTTTGACTTCCTTCCACTCATTCTCCTACTGGTCCGATACATGGGTGCTGTCAGGCTTAGTCCGTTTTTGTGTTTTGGCTCTTCTGCTTGATTATCGTTGTTTTTTACTATTTACTCCCAACAGAAAAAAATCGAATCACCTCATTTTCTTTATTTAAATTCTCTATTTTGGCTTAAAATGTCATCTTTTTTTAATAAAATACACGGAATTAAATGTGGTCCCTATTTTATACCTTAACTTGCACAGTTCGGCTGTACATTTTAGAACGTTGGGGGATGAACCACTTAAGGAGGTCAACGGCAGTTAGTGTGGACTACCGATAAAATCCGCTTGTTTGGAAGCGTCATGGTAGCAGCCTTACCTCCAAACTAGGTAGCAATATGCTAATAACTTGTTTTGCCGTAAATTATTATTGACGAATCACCAAATGGTGTTATATTATATATATATATATATATATAACTGAATTAATTATAATT
Source organism: Bolitophila hybrida (assembly GCA_027564075.1). Lineage (NCBI taxonomy): Eukaryota > Metazoa > Arthropoda > Insecta > Diptera > Mycetophilidae > Bolitophila > Bolitophila hybrida. The sequence goes on from JANSTU010023529.1 coordinate 1,329, forward strand.
TATTATCAAATTTGCAATCTCGAAGATGGTACTTATTATCCGAATTTGAATAGTCGCTTTTTCGGTTTTGATAAAGCTAAATCTTGAAAAGGATATTCTGCAATACAAAATCCCGCATTTCAAAAATTTTAATATTGGTTTGGTTGACATTCTTGCATCAGGTGAAGTTTTTTGGGAAGTTTTGTTTGAACAGATGCGATTACCTCCTCAGGGTCGCTATGCTTGTCAGCGGGCCATCTATCTTCCGGTTTATTGAGGAACGAGTTGGTTGGTTGTTTTGTCAGCTACGTTAAGTTTTTAGGTACCCATCTCCAATCATTCGTTTCTGTTTGGTCGAGAATTTCCCATATACGGAATGCGACAAACTGGCGGGCGGTACTTTCGTTAATCATATTGGAGCCAACTATGTACGGTTCTCTAGAAGCTTGTTCACGGAAGCTTGTAGCTCCAGTCGAGATATCGATATCGAATTTTGGGGAGCAACTTTGGCTCCAACTATTGCGCACTCGATCCGTCCTCTGTGTTGCATTAGCATCGACGAATATTTGCAATTGGGCGATAGTTTCCTCGTTCGAGGTTGTATCGCTAGAGTAGCATCGGGGTAATTCTACTTTTTATACCATGGGGTGTTTGTTTATCCACTTCTGCCGTTTTTCGTGTAGGTTATGTGGCAGTTTTTCTTCCTAGTCGATGGATGTTCGCCATATTTCTTGGGTAAAAGGCGAGGAATCCAAGAGATTCAAATACTGACATAAGTATACGCAAGACTATTCGATTAGTTACCTGTCTTTTAAATCTGATCGAGTACGAGAAGGAGTCGTTGGAGATAAAGGAATGAATGTGCCGCACTTCATTGGCTATTTTTTATGGCCTCTTATTCTGTGTCGACGCAATTCAGGAGGTCGTCGACATAGTGCTTCTTGTTGTCTCTTGAATTGTTTTTCTTTTTGTATTGGCAATGTCGATCATGTGCGTGGAGATTTTAAGGAAAGTTCGGATTTTTCCAGTTTTCTAGCGTAGCCTTTAGCAATATAATTACGCATCTGTTGTTTCAGATTAGTTGGTAGATTCGGGCTATATCCATCTTTTTTTCTAGTCATAGGTGTCAGTGTCGGTCTATGTTATTTCCAAGCTATCCGGTTGTTTTATTGTTTGTAGAATGTTTCTTTGCGTATGTTTGTAGAAGTCATCAGGAGATTTCTTGCGCGAGACTCTGACAGCATTGCTCCAAAGCTTTCCAGGGAGAGAAACTCTTTGACTAGCATGTGCAGTTCGATATCTTGATTGCATTCTCAGATATTTAATCTATGGTTCATGTTGTGCGCCTAAGGTTTGATGTGTATTTTGTTTGATGGGCCATGGACCGTCCAGCCTAGGCGGGTCTTAGCGGCCACTGGTTATCTCCATGTTCCTTCCTGTGACTGTGGGAATTTCCAGCTTCCTGTTGTCAATTCCTATGAGTTGATATTGAGATTCCTTTATTGTGTAGACTTACTGGGACTATGCGAAAGAGGATCTTCTGAACCATCTGAAGCCACTCATTCTTGTTGTGTTTTCGTAAATACTAATGAACAGTGGCCACTCTTCTGGTCTACCAGTAAACGCAGACAGGTCTTTTGGAAGTACCTGTCGGGCAGCTAGTTGATCTGGCGTCAGCTTACAATAAAGTGTAAAGTGGGTCTCTGATGGGCGGAGTTGGAACGGAAGCTGTCATGATGGCGGGAGACATGTGTGGAGAGACGGAATTGACCATGCAGATTGGGGTCGTAAAGACCAGAGTGGTGGCAAGAGCTGTATACAGCGGCCTCGTAGGGGCTTATAGAAGAGATGTGGAGGTGTAGGATGGTGATGCCATGATGGATGAACTGATGTCAGGACATTCCATTGGAGTTCGATTTATCTTTAAATGTTTCGTACATCCAATCCAAAAATCTGCTCATTAAGGTATAATTAAGGGACAACAATTGAAAACTAGAATCTGACGGATCCTGAAAAATCATACTCATGTTATAATGCGATTGCTTTAACTCATGCTTTGATCAACTTTTCTTTACGTACTGTAAGCAATATGGAGAATCCAGGTATACCACTTGTTCATATGACATGTAGAATACATTCGAAGAAAGTCTTTGGGAATGATCATATTTTGCATTTTATGGATCATCACTAAATTTATGACCTAAAAAAGATATCGAAAAGTATAAAAGTTTATACAGTCATTTTGTATGACAGATTAAAACAATAAAGGAAACTGCCATTCCGGAACAAACATCATTCAAAAGATTATTAACAAAAAAATATCACTACCTTAAAAACAATACTTGAAGTATTTACTATTACATTTATTTACTCTTTTTGTACCAAAAATAAACTTCTATTTCCAGATAAAATGCCAAACCCAAAACTGTTCTGGCTTGCAATAGTTTTGACAGCAACATTATCCACCACACAGTCACTACCAGACAAAGTTCCAAAAAAACGTCAAAATAGTATTTACGATGGATGTGGTTCGACAAAAACCTGCTTTGGTTTACCGTCCAACTGTGTGGACGAACAGTTGTGTCATTCGATTGCAACTGTTCGAAAACAAAACGATAAATTTGAATTTGAACTGAGTTCAACATATGGTAATTAATTAAAAGTTGGAATTTTTAGTCGTAGTCGTAAATAACAAATTGTTTTGTTTAATTCTAGCTGACGATGCGTATGTTGCACTAGGCATATCGGATGATTCCAGAATGGGTGAAGATTCGGTGGTGGAGTGCGTTCGAGAACAGGGTCAAATAAAAGCATACACTTCGTGGACGATTCCGAGACCACACTTGAGTGTTACCAGAGATGGTGTTGTAAGTTGGATGTCCATCTCCAAAGTTTTAGACAATATAATGATTTTTTTTAGCCTCAAGACATAATTCGTCAATTAAACGCAACGTTTGTGGATGGACAAATCTATTGTAAACTCGAAAGGGACACTGTTTCAACTGTACATGGACAAACATTCGATTTGCAAAACAATAGATATCACCTGTTGCTGGCGACTGGACAAAGTTTAAAAGGTTTATTTTCGGTTACAATTTAAGGCCATTTTCTTCAGATCGTTTTTTACTAGAACTGAAGAAAATGTAAAAAAAGTTCCTAAAATAATATGAAAATTTGTATTATAGCTCGTAGCGTTGGCTATCACCATCACGACAGACATGCCTCTAAAAGTTCACACTTATTAAGCGAAAATGTTATTGTTCGAGCGACAGCTACAAATTCTGGAATAATTACACTGCATGCCGCTGTCATGCTGGTGGCTTGGGCTGGAATTGCATCCATTGGCGTCATGTTTGCCAGGTAATAACAGATAAATATTCTATATATGAATACTATATTGAACATCCCATTCCAGGCTAGTTAACTCTTCCAAATGTTTGTCAATTCAATCAAACACCAATCATTGGTTTAATGTAAGTTAAAATATAAGTATATTTTTTGTATTGATTACAAATGATTTATTTTTAGTGGCAATGGATAGGATCTACAGTAACGTGTGCTCTAACATTAATTGGATTGGGAATTATTTTAATTGAAAAGCAACGTTGGGACCTTGGCGAGAATACTCATGCAATGTTGGGAATGATTACATTATTTTCAAGTTTCCTTCAGCCAGTTATTTCAATAATTCGACCATCCTCCAAGCACAGCTATCACATCATCTTCGAAACTCTGCATGAGATTTGTGGATTGATTACGTTTATTTTGGCTGGTTTGTTTGAATACATAAAATTTTCTTTTTTTCTAAACACAAATAAATCTATAATACAGTTTTCACGATTTTCCGTGGAACGTCACAGTCTGAGGCTGGATTGCCACAATGGTTCACCAGTGTTGTGATGGGATTCTTTGCATATCAACTATTTATGCATGTTATTGTCACGGTACGTATTACAAAGTTGTGCATTTCGTATTACAGTTATCTTATGACATTGATATTTCAGGTGATAAATGATAGAAGTAAACCAGACGATGGTATGCAAGATAATCTATTAGCCGACAATGACCTAGAAAAAGTACTGATAAATTAATATAATACTTTTTGCATTGAAGTATTTGATTGAGTATATTTTTTTTCAGAATCAATCACGATTTGGACGACTTCTGTTTAGCGTTTTCTGTTTGGTTATCTTGATTTGTGTGGATCTTCTAGTAGGAGCATTGTTTTGGATACATTACAATAAAACCTTTTTCTATTAACAGTTTATTTGTATGTATGTAAGAAATATACATTTGGATTTAGTTTATTTGTATAATTCATTGCTTTTTCTATAAACTAAAAAAAGAAAAACATACTTTTGAGAAAGTGCGATTAGTTCGGCGTGACCAAGCTCGGTCACGGAACGTACCCAGCCCATGCAAATATGTGACACCAGCTTGTCAAAATACCATGTAGCGATTGTGGAACATTTTGTTAGTAAACTGACCAAATCGCATTGCCGCAATATGTCCATCTTCTATTAGACCTAGAAAGTCAGCTTAACGGAGCCGACCAAGATGGTTTAACTAAAAGTTTGGCGATCAGACTTAAAATGTCCGATCACAGAGATTGATACATAAAAAAGGAAGCAAGTATCTGCGCTTTGGGCTGGCTTGTATATCCGAATCTGGATATACGAAACCGGAAAATCTGAAATATAGTAGTTTACGGTGTCTATTACCCCATCATTGTTCACAAATCTTCTTCCTCCTACCAATTTGTTTATACTTGGAAACAGATAATACCGAGGATGGTCATCCCATTCGAAGCCATATTCGCGAATTGACCGGCGATGAAAGAGCACTTTCTTCTGTTGCATTTGAGGACTTTTCGACTTGATTGACTGAAGTAAAACACATTCAAGTAACAGGATCCTGTTATGGTCTTTTTGCCAGTTGTCGATGAGCAATATTCTATAGGTGTCTAAACAAAATGTTACCATTACCTTCAATGATGACTGGACCGTCTTCGCCTTCTGCGAAGCAGGTTAGCTGGACTCCATGGTTTTATCCACTGTAACAAACCGGCACAAAAAGTCCTTTAAATGCTTTGGTGTTTTTGATTCATTGGGAGTAAGCGTGGACAGATTGCTCATATGCAAATTGCTTTTTTGCTTTTTTTTAACTCCAGGGGTAAAAAAATGTTTTGTCCCAATAATTGTTTATAAAACCTAGGAATCAATAATTTTATGTCAATATTTTTTGTAATCCTAGGGATCAATATTTTTTTACCCTAGGAGTAGATAATTTTTATGACCCTATAGGTCAATATCTATTTATGACACTAGGCATCAAATATGTGTATGACCCTGGGGGTGAATATTTTTTTATGACCCTAGGGTCAATAATTTTTTATGACCCCAGGTGTCACTAATTTATTGCTCAATGATCCTAGGGGTCAATACTTTTTGTATAACCCCAGTGGTAAATATTTTTTGTGGCCTTGGGTGGGATCCATACATTTTTATGACCCTTGGAGTCTATTTTTTTTCACCCTAGTGGTCAATATTTTTTATGACCCTAGGGTTCAACAATATTTGGAGATAATCCAACTCAGCTTTAATTTATTTCCGTATGATTTTTCCCTTTCAAATGTATGAAAAAATGGCTGAAATTTTGGAGACCTTCGGAACATTTACTATTTGGACTTTATAAAAAAGTAAAAAAATCTAAATCATTGAATCTAAAAAAGCGTTTTCCAAGTTTTGTAATGTTGGGTTAGGTTAAAATTGTTTACTGTTTTTAATTAAAAGCCAACGATCTTGCCTCAAATACACACCCGCGGATTATTAAAATATTAAGACAAAACATTTTGAAGTGATAATTATTCGGCCAAAGTACCAAATAGACATTTCCTCTAAAATGCACGGTTTTACTAATTATGCCATTTGGAAAATGACCTAATAATAGTATTTATGCTAAATGGCTTTTCGGGCAAAATTAAAATTTGATTAAAACCTTTTGGCAGTCACCACGCCCAAAGTTTAATTTCTACAAACCAATAAAAATGCGCCAACTCTTTACCTTTAAAAAATACCATCAGATTTGTTTATATACACAAATACGTGCAAGCTACTAACAGGGAGCGGTTCTTGACCCAAAAAGAAATTTAGGGCGAACTAAATTTCGCCATTATCACGAGGATATTGGAAAAGGGCACCTAAGCGCAGATCAGGTAAAACTGATCAAGAGGAGTTAGGGTCCGATATCACCGCAGATTGTATAATATAATCCTTAACGATTATACGCAATAACGAAGGCACAAAGAAGTGGTTTGAGTCCAGAGTACCGCTCTCGACCGACCTCTGGGAAGAATATATACTCCACTGTAGTGTCCTAAAAGAGTGTGTGCATTCTTCCCAGGAGAAGAAGTACCAGACAGTGCCAATTTAATAAACATGCTGATGGTGCAAAATGACAACACGCTAACGAAAGCAAGCTGGAGCGTCATTAATAGAACAGAGAGAGCCGGAGAAATCGATAAGAGAGGGAGGTATAAGTCGCCAGGCGCATTTTGTGTGCTATCATTAGATGACGCATCCCAAAATCACTCTTTTGAGAACTATCTGCTAGGGCAGCAGCGATACAAACTTTAGAATATTTAACAAGAACCAACCTAGTTGTTCTAAACGTAGGGGGACTTTTGTAACAAAAGTAAGGAAAACCTCTTTCCTTACTTTTGTTAAACCTCACCCTAGCTACAAGCCGACTTGCCAATTCTATCACAGATTGGCGTGTTTCAGCGGAAATTTCGATGTCTGATCACATAATCATCGAATTCAACTTAAAGTCAGAACCTTTTGTGAAGAAATAGAAATAGAATCACAAAGGCGTTCTCAATAGATAAAGATGCCCATTTGGGTACTGCATTGCTCGAAGATGGTTCAAGCACGGAAAATCACACCGATACTCTGAAACATCTGATAAGTAATGGGAAGTGGTTAGTGCATATTTAATGATCAGACAGTGAAACTCATCTGGATTTAATCTCCAAGAACTTCAGATATAGTCTAGCACTGCGTTACATCCATAAAATGTAAAACTTGCTAGAGTCATCTTTATTCCTAAACCACGTACGTTTTTTTTCTGACTGTCAAACAGCACTGAAAGCAATTGATAGACACTTAATAAAATCGGGTCTGGTAAAAGACTGCCAGTCCACACTTGATCTTTTAGAGCTAAAAAATCAGTAGATCTTGTCTTGATCCCTAAATTCAGTGTTTCTTGGAAACGAAATTGCGGATGAACTGGCACGAAATGGGTACGAAACCTCTTTAATCGGACGGAACCTGCTTGAGGAATCTCCCGTTCTTACAGGAGAACTACCATGCAGACAGACATGAAAAAACTTCATACACTGAAATTGGAGTCACTAAAACCTAAAAAACCTAACAAAAGTGACTATCTTTTCTTAATAACCACTGGCAAGCGTAATCTTAAAAAAAAATATAAATATACTAATAGGTCATTGTTTTAGAAACCACCTCCACAAAATCCGTGCTATAAAGTCGCCATTATGCATAAACACCGGAACACTTTATCTGTTAATGCCCAATGCTCCAGAGGAATAGAACTGTGCACCTATTAGGCACATCAGTAACTACAATCGATGTCATCAAAAAATCAAGACTCAAGAGCATCATTATGGCAACATTATGGCCTGCGAGCCATGCAACTTGTATTTTTCGACTTCAAAATAAAATCTATATATCCTTATAAGTGTCAAAAAAGTCTTGCGGTATTTTCGCTAGGTGTCGTTGCAAGCGCATAGTTCTAGTTGTATTTATCGCACCGGGTCATGCTATAGCTTGTTGGAAAGGTCTTAATGCGCTTGTTTTTGTTTGGTTCAGTCGTTTGTAAGATATAGCGTCGCAAACATGTAGCAAAATAAAGAGAAAATGCCGACAACGGCAAAAATGCATCTCAAGCCGCCAATAATACAGTTTCTATTTCCACCGCACAACGATGGTTGCAACGTTTTCGTTCTGGTTGAGAGGAAGATGCGCCACGCTCCGGAAGGCCTGTCGTCGAAAATTGCGACAAAATCGCTGAATTGGTCGAGAGAGACCCGCATAATATAACGACTTATTGGGTAGATCACTTTTTCCAGTAGACAGAGGTAATCAAAAAGGTCGACATGAATGCTGAAAAGGTTACTTAAAAATTGTTCTTTTCAACAAGCTTCCTTGCTGATCGATGAAAAGTACATCCGCGTGACAAATAGAGGTTTTGTCCCAAATATTATGATTGATAGAATACAATAAAACATACAAAAAAAAACTCCATTCGTAACCATTTCTGATATTTACGAACTGTCCTGCCAGATGGACGAATAAGAATAACCAGAAAGAAGTTTCAGATAAATACAGATAAATAAAAACAATAACCTGCCACACATATATCTGTTTTGATGCGTTATTTCCCAGTTACCTTATCACACGTACAATATAAAAAAACACTATAGATCATTTCTATTAGTTTCGTACCTTTTGTACAGACAGATTATGTCAAAAAAAAATAAAATTGGCTGAATTGATAAATAACTCAAGACTAATTTATTGCTAATTACCTATATGAAGTGATTTGAAGTTTTTTTTCGCAGTTATACCCAAACAATTGACAGATAAGAAGTGTGTTATAATAACAGGGTTAATATAAAATTTAAATTGATTACCGGTTAGATAATTGCCAAATTTTAGATCGTTAAGATTTGCAATTAATAACTAAATTGTGCAAGAAAAAGTGAAACCGAATAAATTGTCTGATCAAGAAATTGAGCCATTTTAATCCTCAATTAATTTCACTTTTTTTTTGAGGACATAATAGCCATCTGGTGCTTATTGTGAGCAACTAAATTTCTCAAATATGACTGATAAAAAGCATATCAGTCAGACGTTCACGGTTGAGTTCATCGATCAAAAGATAAATATGTAATAATAAGTGTTACTTTTAAATGGAATTGATGAGTGTTCTGTCTTGCTGGTGAGTTCAGTCGATTGATAAACACCGCACGGAATAAACGTATTAACCAGAATGGCAAGTAAGTGAAGTGATTTGGTTTTTTTTCGAACAGACGCGACTGATTACGGGTTTATTGTAGATTTTGCATATATAATTATTTGTTATTTTTGCGGTAAAATTGCTTTGATATCCATACAACGAGATCTTTGTAGCTCCATCTATAAATTGTTTAAATTAGGGCGCGAATGTGTCAGTGTGTCAAAATTTGTAAACAAAATACATTTTATAAATAGTGCCTTATTTAGTATCCATTTAAACTTTATCATAATGTTGACGTCACAGTGACACATCCCAGAATTATGAACTAATTCATTTTATTACCTATAATTTATGAGTGCATTACCGTTATTTTGAATTTGTTACATTTTATTAGGATTATTAGAATTTTGTTGTTTTTTTTAAAGAGGTGATTTTCTTAAAAATATAATATATATTTTTTGAAAATCATTGACTTTTAAAACTGGAAAATTACTAAAAATGATCGTTAACTCAAAACATTTATGTTCTTCTTTTTTTAATGTTATTATTTGCAGATTTTTTAAAACAAAAGTAATGAACAGAATTTTGATATTTAACTTATTTATATTTAAAATAAACAGTAGTAAATACATTTTGATTTTAATAAAAATAAGCGGTCATTAAAAGACTGTAGTTTCATTAATCTGACCCAAGAAAGATTTTTGCGAGCACAACCACCGAAGTTCTATCACGTGACACCAAAAATGAGTTAATAGTTCATTTCCGTTCTTTGACAGTTCTTTATAAGTATTGGTGTATAACATGAAAAGATTTAACATTTTAATGACGTTTGTCTTTCGAAAATAGTTCTTCTGTCATATGATTTTTGTTTGTTTGATATAAGTGTGGCCACTGTTCCACTGTTTTCGCTTCAATGCACATTGTACTAAGAGGATTAAATACACTGACTCTACAAAAGAGTTTAGTTAACTCATCACTCATCAGTTCACATGGACAACAAAACTAATCACTCAGAACTAACCTTTGTAACTAATCTGAAATAGTGTTTACTATTTAAAACCTGACTCAATCTATATACAAAATTCCCGATCAATAATAGAAAATCTTATCGGACGTCTTATCAAATTAAGTTAGATCTTATCAAAGTTTGTATTTAATGAATTATCACCAGACAGAATTAAATTGTATTATTATATAATTTTTATTGGAATTTTATTATTACACACGTGGTGAGCTCATCTTATGGTGATCTGCAGTTTTTGTTTTATAGATTGATTAGTGTTTAGTCATTTTGTATTACGAGCTTAACAGATTATTATTTAATCCTTGTTTTTTTGTGTCTAGAAAGTTTATTGTTTTAAGTTATTTAGAAATGTTTAATTATTTTTTTTAATGTAATGACGACAGGTCAATCAATGCGATAATTCCCCGGTTAAGTCACAAAAAAAACACGTTTAAGCAAAAAGATAGAGTTTATTTGTTTTTGTGATTTTATTAAACAATAAGTTTGATTTATTTTAGTTACCATTAAAAATAACAGTTCAGACTACATTTTGGGTGATATTCTATCAAATATTGTAAACAGAAATGAAGATCCATGTCTTATTTAATATCTGTTTACTATTTATCATAATAAAGACGTCACTGCGAAACACCTCAGAATTATAAATTAATTAGTTTATAATTTTACTAAATCTACACACAAAGAGCAAACCTTTGTAAGTAATCTAAAATAGTATTTTCTATTTAAAAAAAAAACTGACTCACTCAATACAAAATTCCCTTCAATAATACACAAATCTTATCATGCGTCTTATCTAATTTAGTTAATTCTTATCAGACTTGGTATCTTAAGCTTAGATAAGACGACGCGTGCGATTGCACGCGCTTCCGCGTGATATGCTGACGTCATTTTAAAGCGAACACCAAATTATCGTGTAATATATTTGACAATTGAATTTTTTGTTTTGATTTCAATTACCGTGTTTACGTTTGTGAGTTCAGTGCCCAAGCAGCAATTTGAGGTTTCAATATGGTGTTAAGACGGGCTGGCAACGTTGGTGACAATACTTCATATAATTTTTGAAACTATTTGGAATATCTATCTAGAAACGTGGTCAAAACTATTGTTTTGGGCTTGGCCTCGGGCTCGATTGATGTGATTCTTTAGCTTGTTATGTTTCGCGACGATTCTACTAAATAAAACTAAGATATGTATGCTTAAAGAAAGCTTCAACTTATTAGGTAGAATTGAAAACCATAGACGTCCGAGTTTCTACTCATCTTTACCAAGAAGATACGATTCTGGGTTAGTGGGTAGTTTTATGGCTAAATCAGACTGGGAATTCTAGCTCAGAGATCCGGACAGGTTGGTTACTATTAGGTTTACGGGGATATCCCTTAAACGAGTCTCTGATTCTGGATAGATTTGGTTAGAAATAGTTGGTCAACTTGCTTTAACCCTGTTTGAGAGAGACGGTTCATGGCCAATGACGTTTGGCCGAATGCCGTTTAGCCGAATGGGCGATTTAGCCGATTGAGCCTTTTAGCGGAATATGATTTAGCCGAATGCAGTTCAGCCGAATGCCGTTCAGCCAAATGGTCATTTAGCCGAATGGGCCATTTGGTCTAATGGTGATTTAGCCGAATTAGTCGTTTAGCCGTTTAACCATAGTCATAGCCGAGTGGGTTAACGCGTTGGCTTATGGGAGGTCGCCGGTTCAAACCCGGCCGGCAGACCGAAGTGTTTTTCGAATGTAGCACTTTAAATCAGT
>JANSTU010023540.1:0-13118 GCA_027564075.1 Bolitophila hybrida
AACCTACTGATTTAAAGTGCTACATTCGAAAAACACTTCGGTCTGCCGGCCGGGATTGAACCGGCGACCTCTTATAAGCCAGGCCAACGCGTTAACCCACTCGGCTATGGCTATGGTTAGTTAGTTAGTTATGTTACTTCCGTTAAATTTCATAAATTCGATCGTAGCCTAATTGTGGCGGAACAAAGAACTAAAATCCAATGGAAAATTACATAATAACTGAACGAATATATGTCACATCTGCCATTGTAAAATGTCATAATAATAATAATAATTACTATTATCCATGTATATAAGTTGTGTGTTTGTTATATATTTAGAGTATATATTATATTATTTAGAGTAGTATATTTATAGTATATGGAAGCCGGACAGCCCGGTCGAAATATTTTAAGGGAAGCATTGAACTGAAACATGGTACATTGAAAATACTTAAACTAAAATAAGTAAATAATTATAACAGAGATACATTCTTTTATACAATTTTTGGAAAATTATTAAGTATATCAATATTTGTTTTAATTGACAAATGTACTTTTTTCCTGAAGTTCGAGGGAACGAAGCACATAGTATACACCCGTATATCCAGATCCGTGAGATGTACTCGGCACTCCTCTCCACCAACTGTTAATTGTTGGTCGCTGAATTCGGGTACTGTTCCATGTAATAATTTTTTAAAAACTTTTTTTGATTTCTTGATTTTAATATTATTGTTTATTTAATGCTTCACAGCCACATAAAAATAATGTTCGTACAGTCCAGTAAAAACGTTAGAGTTTTATTTAATTTCAACAGATATTAATTAAAGAAAAAAAAAACGTGTGAGCGATTATAAACGCGTAGCTGTAAACTATGTGAAATGGAATATATAAACGATATATGGTATATTTTATCTACTTTATTAAAAAAAAGTAAAAACAAAAATTTCTACATTTTCAACTGAAGTTATACTTTACAGGAATCAAGTGAACATCAAAAATATTGATTGCAAATTTGTTTAAAGGATGACAAATCAAATCTATGTTAAAAAATATTTGTATTTATAGTTTTTTTTTATAAATTCTGATTTTTTTTGATGTACTTTACTTCACTTTACGTTTTATTTGATGTCATTCTATTTCATTTCATTTTATATGTAAAAGCCAAAAAATAATACGTATTTTGTTTAACCAAAAATATTGTCACGTCATTAAGCAACACTATTCCTTTATTTTTAAATAGGAGCAGGTTTTTTCACACTATGAGAAGTACTGTGCTGAACATGAATACCTAATTATTTTGTAGAAAGGATAATCCTGAACGTATGAGACCTTGGCGAGACACTATAAGAGAGGAAATGTATGCATTTATTGGAATATTATTATAAATATATAATATAAATTTAGTGCTAGCCAAGGATTTGTTTCCACAAATCAAATATCGCATTTTCGTCACGTGTGGTCTCTCTTTCAGGATAATTTACATATGGGATACGAGCCTTCCAAAGAGCTCACAATCGATGAGCAGTTTGATGACAACCAGAAATAGATGCTCGTTTCGTCAATACATTCCAGCAAAGCCGGGAAAGTATTGCATCAAAATATTTTGGCTTGTGGATACAGTAAATAGTTATCTGTTATCGTGTGATATTTTTCGTTTTTTTGAATGTCGGCGCCAATATTACAATGGATAACTTTTTCAAAAGCTATCCATTGGCGAAAGAATTGGTAGCTCAGCATAATACAACAATCGTTGGTCCAGTAAGATCTAATAAACGCGAGTTACCAGCATTATTTGCAAAAAAGGAAGAAGCTAAAAATGAGGTCTATTTGCATCTGCTTTTCTGCTTTTCCGATCAGATTCAGCTTTTAAGCTTTACAAAAATGAGTTATTGATGTCCACAGCACATGCTACAGATGAAGTAAACGAGAAGACACAGAAGCCAATATTCATACACGATTATAATGAAAAAACGGTTGTGTCGACACCTTTTGATAAGATGCTTCGTGGATATACTTGCAAACGTAAAAGTAACCGTTGGCCAATGACGTTCGTAGAAAAGAAAAATATGTCTTAAGACCCTTACAATGGAATTAGTACAAGATAATTTGGACAAGCGATGTGAGTTTCCATTAAAATCTTCAGTGATTCATGCTTGAAACCTACATGTACCAAGCTCTACGTTCGTATTTGTGAGAATTGTTATCACCAACAACAATTCAAGGGACCAATCAATGAAGAGGCGAGCTGTCATGATGATGACAACGATGATGATGATTTACCAACAGGTCCAATTATCTGATGAGTAATATTTATTTTTTATATTTAACAAAATGTTTAAATTTTATTTAAAAAAAGAAAAAATAGTTTTTTTTAGAGTTTTTTCATACAAATATACAAATTACAGGTTATAGTATACTACTGAGTGCCCCAAAACACGAACTACGCATAAAATATACTCGTACATACACGGTTCTAAGGTTAAACACAAATTTTAACTGCTTAATAAAAAAAAAATAATAATAAATATAATAAATAATAACTAATAAATAAAATAACCCCAGAACTCTGTTTAGAGTGGTTTATAACCTAGGACCATCGAAATTTTCTTTGTTATATGTGAACTATTGAAAAAAAAACCGAAATCAATACTATGGACTTATGAATTTTTCATAAGAGGAGTTAGACTTTACTTTAATCAATTTAAACTTACTTACTCCATATTAAAAAAAATACCAGAAAAGGAAAAACATATATCATAATAGTGTGTTAGATGCGATTTATAAAAAAAAATTATTTACAAGCGACAGCTATTTTGCGAATAACTGCAAGGGTGATGTCATCTCTTCCGCGATTCCCCATGACACAAAACCAGCGCACGCGATGCACGATCAGTGCCAAATCTGAGGTCAGGGTATTTTCTGAAAGTCACAAGTAGTTGGAGACCTCGGTTCGCGGGTTACGGTGTGAGAAAAAAAAACGAAAGAAAACATTTGCCGACCGTGTCAAAAAATATGTATTGGCATGACCGGTCTCACTTAGTGCACTAATGCAAGGGCAGCGGGCAAAGCGCGAGTAACGGGCCGAAAAAAATTGATCTGCGAATAAATGCCGTACGGGTGCTCTAATTGAGCCATGGTAAGCAAGTATGTTGCGTTCAAATTGTAATTTAAAGTTATTTGGTCAACATTACCAAATTTAGCATCCGAATTCAATTAAAAATACATTTCAAACAATTTCGAATATATAATATAAAAACCTAAATTATTTTTTCTATTCTTCAAATGGTAATGATTTTCATAAAGTTAATTACAAATTATGTGGTCAGTAATCTGTAAGACACGTTCTCCACACAGATATTTATGAACATTCATAAATTAATGTAAACACTGAGGAAATACAAACAAATCGACCGCAAACGCTAGAAGAAGCTAAAACGCAAAAAGCGCAGAATTTACCCTTAAACCAATCTCAATTTACATCAAGATTAGCGAGCCCGAGCGCATGGATAATTATAGCATATATTATGCCGACTTAGCTACCTGCGATGAGTGATTACACCTGGCGAGCACATATTACATATATGTGCAGTCGCATTTTATACATATATAAATATGCTTTGTGTACTCACAGATCCGCGTGTAGGTTTAACCATTTTTTTTTATTATTATACGAGTACAGTCATACATTTCAAAGCAAAGACTGTATATAATTTATAGAGAAATAAAGTGTTTCAAATGCGAGCGATATTTCTTATAAAATCATATACTCGTATTCAATGTGCATTTTACGTTTATATTACATATAGTGAGAATATTTTATTCGACTAAACGGGCATGCGCATTAGGATTTATGGATAAAAAGCTTTAATTTATGTGTTTTGTCATTTGCAGGCAGCCATAAGACACATTAAATGGATAAATGGAACGTATAGCACGCTCATTCAGAACGACGAGCGATTCATAGATGAATGAAACGAGAGAAAAAAAAATATGGGATTGGAAATAAAATTCGCAAACGCGTGCGGTAATAACTTAAATTACGAATAATATAATGCTATATAATAAATATGCACGATGCTCAGGTGTACAGTATAAAATAGAATAACATTACTGCTGTACAGTGCGGCACCTATAGTGAGTGTTGTGTGGGTGCCATCACTGCCATCGTTATCCATAAAAGTTGACATTTAATTGGTTTCATTAAAATATAAATATTCAGATACATTTGAATTAAAAAATGCAAATCAATTACTTTTTTCTAATTCAGATCGGTTTTTTGTTTTTTTTTTAACACAATAAAAAATATTTGAAATGTATGTGTACAATTTAAATAAACAAATCATCTAAGTGATGACACCAAAAATTGCAATTAAATTCCAATCTTAACTTTACGAAAATAATCCCGATTCTTGCGGCATCATCAGATGCTCTCTGTTTTTTGTGTACGTATATGCAACGTATAATAATTAAGTTGATTGCGCATCTAATAGACACACACAATCACTTCTTCTGCGTGTGCATTTTTTCGCGCTCAAGCCCCTGATCTAGCTAATCTAACGCGCAGCGGAATTGCGACTTAAATGCGTCTTAAATATGAATTAAGCTGCCGTAAATGTATTCAATTAGACTTTAATTACTACGGCTATTCATCAAAAAAAACTTTGCGCAATGAACATTTGCACTGTTTTTGTGATTGTGTGTGTGCGCGAGATTATTTGTTAAAGCGAGGTGTAATGCGAAATGCGAGGCATTCTAGGAATTAGTGCTGAAACATGGGAAATACAAGAGATTGGATGTTGAGATGCCGGACTCTGAGCTTTGATTGGTTATGGTTTTTTGTTTGTTTATTAAAGAGAATATGCAATTTAATAATATTTATGAAATTTAACTCGATTGAAATTTATTATTCTTTTTTAAATATAAATAAAAATTATATTTTTTTAAAACATCAAAATATTTTATCCTTACTGGAATTTATTCCTTTTTTATTATAATTATCTTTATTTTGTTATTTTAAATTCTTAATTCTTCTTTTAATTCCCAATAGTAAAACGAATAAAACATCCACCATGTTTTACAATTGAACCAAGATGTTTCGGCTTTCTCCAAAAGTTTACCCGTCCATCGGATCCGAAAAAGTTAAACTTGCACTTCAACAAGAATTAGCACATGTTTTCAAAACGGTCCTCATAATTTTTGTAGTCTTTAGAAAACTTAGAAAAACAAACATTTTCAGGTTATCTCCGAAATTTCGATTTGCCCGTTTGCGGATTGTGTGGGCGTACACGATTCTGGCACACCGCGGAAACTCAGAGTTTGGGAGCAAAGAACCTATCGGATCTACGGTCAGTTCTCATTAGCCAGCGTTCGTCATATTTGCTGGGATGTAATCTCCTTTCTTTAGAATCAACATGGTCCTCTAATAATGATAAAAAACTGTACTTTTTGGAATTTTCAACAAAGCTCCAATCTCTTATACCGGTTTGCTATTTTTTTTCTAAATTATTATTTAATTGCTGTTGTAAGAAGTTGTTTGGCCAATTGTCACTTCGGTCGTTGTCTTCATCAGTCTGCATGTATACAGGCTGCTTTGATCGAATTGATATATGTCCTTGCGCAAAATTCTGAAAACAGAAAAAGAAGAGCATATACATTTTATTATAATTTATTTCGTTTCTGATGCCAACCTCTGTCGCCGAATGGAGAAATATAGCTGACGTGTTTTAAAGTCGTTGCGTTATGCGAACTGCAGAGGATGTTCGCACTACCTGATGCTCATCAAACGGAAGCAGCAACTCATCGACATAGCTTTTAAAGCCCACTACTAATCCCCCCCAACCCCACATCCCAACAGTAGCTATAGCTACTAGTTCAGCGGGCCCACAAAGCTCAATCAATGATGAGTGCCAAACTTTCGCCAAACATTCATTGGCTTGTCAACTTCTGGGCTTTAAGCTAAAATTGTCGCTTATCAGCCTACATACCGTGCACTCCCCAAGCACAGCGTCCTTTGGCACTAGTTGAGTTCATGTTTGAAATCACCATTCCTTCTAATATCTAACTAATCCACCAATTTTTTGAAGATAATCGAGATCAATCTAGGATATTTGATTTCTCAAAAGAAGAGGTATGAGATGGACTCTTTCTTTACCTACCACCGTCCCGACATTGTCCTTATTTATGAAACTAACCTACTTTCCCGTAACAACGTAGCTTTAACTAACTACAATTTCCACCGTACAGACGAGATACCAGACCAAAGAGGTACTGGTATTGTCGTTAGAAGCCACATTGGGGCAACACCAATAAATACCACTGCCTGGAACCTGGGTTCTCTTGAAACTACGGCAAATCTGATAAAAATATATATTAATAAATCTTTTCTTTTTGGTTCAGCTTACAGATTCCACAAACGCCCGCCCGCAAACAATTGCCGTGCGAGACTTCGAAATAATTGCTGACACTTGTGCCAACTTTGGAGACTGCTCACTTATTATGGGTGGTGACTTCAACGCAAGACACGAGCACTGCAACAACAGCAAACATTGTCAAAGTCTACTGGGAAAAAGCGCTACAGGGTGTGAAACTGGACAATCATACCTTCAAACACATCAGGAAATTTGCTGGAACGCATGGGAACATGAACATAACATATCTGCGCTGACAAATCCATCGACCGACACCGGATCTCCCAAAGGCTAGTCTGCTAGGATGACCATCTGGGGGACCCGGTCTTCACGGCCCACGTCAACAGCACCATCCGAAACGAATTTCAAGGTACATTCGCTCCAGTAGTACTCTACAGTAATTCTATGCCAGCCAATCCCACACTTAATTTCTTTCCCGTACACACCCTGGTCAGCTATAAAATCCTGCGTAACATCATCCGATCTTGCGCCAATAAGAAAAGCAATGGCCCAGACAACATCCCGATGATAGTGATCAAGAAACTGTTCAAGAAATGTATAACATGGATATCCATGCTGTTTAACCACTGCTACAACATCATTCTCCCTGACGATCAATTTGGATTTCGACCAGGAAGGTCGACAACGCAGGCTCATGTTAAGTTATAAACAGCTGTATCGCTGGAACCAAATAATCCCCAATATCGCATGCGCTCTCGACATCGAGAAAGCATTTAACACATCGTAGACGGAAGGAAATGTTAATAAAATGTTGTTTACGTCAGCTACACAGCCGACACGTGGATCCGTGGATCCTGTACCTCATGCGAATTACATCAAGAGACTCCAGTATGCGGATGATGTTCTCATTTACGTATCAACAGGCAACCTGCAACTTGGTCAAGACAGACCGAACACCTGTGAACTGTGAACAGCTTTTACAGCTTGTACGTGTAAAAAGCACACAGAAACATCAGGCTAAGTGTTGGCTGCCAAAATATCCCACTCAAACAATCCATTAAATATATTGGTATTATATTCAGTAATAAATTTTCCTTTGTTCAACAGGTATCTGGAACAATTGCCAAGTCGAAACGGACAATTGGAGCCCTTCGTAGTGTGCTAAAAAAGACCAGTGGACTAAACATGGAGTTCAAGCTTCTCTACTACAAGCAGTTGCTTAGGCCTATCATCAGCTACGGATTTCTTGCGTGGTGCCACATCTTGTTAGCGCAAATGGAAATGCTTAGGATTCTGGAACGGAAACTCCTAAGAGCATGCATTTGTTAAAGCCGACCTCGTAACAGCTATGGGCGTATACGTAATATCGTATTGTATAAGCGTGAATCGATGAGTAGATTGGATATTCATCTACTCTCGTCCGCCCTTGGAACCTCGAGAAATGGTCACAAAACGCCACTATGCAGCAATTTATAGTGTCTGATACAGATTATCTCGAAGATCTTACACAAGCCAGCTTGGTACCCCGAGCACCTACAGAAGAAGAAGAGAAGTCCTCCCTCCATCTACTACCACAGGAGATTTAGGAAATGGAACACAACGGTTACGGACGCCATCTACAGCACAGGAGTGTTAAGACTGTAAAGGAATCTCCTTAGTTTTAATACTATAGTATGAATGTTGCGTATGTGTGTGTGTATATGTGTCGTGTTTTTAAGCAAAGTCCAGAGGTTCTTGACGTTTTCCCCTGACTGATGAATGTAATGATCATATGTAGTTTAAAATAATGTAAATTTCGAAGCCTTAAGCAAATGTAATGTAATTTCAAAACGTAATAGTATATGTAATAGTTTTTATGATAATTTTGTAAAGTTTCCGGCAATAAATTAAATTCAAATTCAAACAGAAAGTTGTCAGTCTATTTGGTGATTTTGTAGTGGAAAGAAGTAAGTGATGATGCTGCCGCTCTCTGTCTCTTTTTCTTTTTTTGCGAGAAAGTCACACAGTAGTTCGTAGAGAGAGCATCGAGCATCCATCGGCAAGCATGAGCGTCAAAGCCCCAGCCATCCACGTTTCACTCAAGACCCATTTATACATTACAACGGAATCCGCACTCACATTAAATAACTTCAGTGCGTTTATATTTACCCAACCAACCTTGTCAGAGACCTTTTGCATTCCAACTTCTAAAATACATGCTGTGGCAGTCATTCCACTCTTTCGCGAGATTGTTGCTGATCAGAGAGGGAGTCTCTGAGAGTCAGAACCGAGGAGTCGGACCGACCCTTCCTTCGCCAGATTGCCATCTTCCTCTTGCTCAAAAAGTAGTTGCTGAGCACTTGCAGACTTCATACGAGCTGTAGTTTGAATCGTCGTTGTGTGGATGCGCGTCATCTCGCCCTCGTCTATAATCTGGTCCTATAATCAGCAAAGCATGGGATTCTGATTGTTTTGTTATGATCCAATAAACTTTTCTGGGTTGTGTTTGATGCCATACATTTATTGATCAGTTCGGTTATCTATGTATTTCTTTAAAAAAAAACTTCATATTTAATTATAATTCAATTAGATAATAACACTTTCTTTATTTTCGTACATATACTTAAAAGTTACAACACACGGCTATTCAAATTGTTGGTTTCATTTTCAATAAAAATATTAGTACGGTGAACCAGAAGTGGTTCCCATGAAATTAAAAGTAATATTAATCTTAGCATCATTAACCTTTTGCAAGTTTAAATACCTATCCGTATATGATCACTATTATATACATGTGTACGCCCCATCGATACAACAATGTTATCCACATCTAGTGATATAATATGGTGTTAATGGCCATATAGCACATTTACTCTCGCTGGCCCAGGGAAAAGCCAAATCAATACGATCAATCAAAATCAAACAGGTAAAATGATTTTAAATTATGCATGACAAGCCGTTGTTGCGGTTGCATCAAATTTCGGGTAATTGGTTATATTCTTCAATGAACTGACCACAAACCATGTAAATCACGGGGCACTTCTTGTCTGCAAGCCAGGCGTTTGCGAGCTGGAGCCATGACCCAGTATATAACAGCAAATATGCTAGCGCACGCCCGTGGACCTCTTATAGAGAGTTTTGAGCATTTTTTTCTACTCTTTTTCATTTACACATTTTGTGCGATACAAGTGAACTTATGAACTGTACACCATGTTTAAAACTATGCATGTATGCGTGTGTGTCTAAGTATAAACGATCTCTAAATTATAACACATATATAAAAT
Organism: Bolitophila hybrida; assembly: GCA_027564075.1. Classification (NCBI taxonomy): domain Eukaryota; kingdom Metazoa; phylum Arthropoda; class Insecta; order Diptera; family Mycetophilidae; genus Bolitophila; species Bolitophila hybrida. The sequence continues at coordinate 9,613 of JANSTU010023540.1, forward strand.
CAACATAATTATGACGGTGCGTGCCTACGAAAACGTGTTAAACGCATTGAACTCAATGATTATTCATCAATGTCATGTCGTCCGAAAACATGGTCCAGCTTAATGCCTTATGTATATAAACATCTTACAAGACATATAAAACATATATCTATTGGTTAAAGTTATTCGTTCGATCATCAAACACTTGTTTGACACGAACAACAACACCAACAGCGCGTGCGAATTGAATAAATTCATATTTAGTGATTTCGTACAATGTTTGGCGCAATTAACAGCGCTTTTTATAGGTGAATCGATGTGCCATGCAAATATTTTATTATTATTGATGCTGTATTAGACTGTTGTGTGTCCATCAATGTTGTTTCATCTTAAGCGCTTCGATTTTTTTTTAGTTCAATGCCGCAGAACAAACTCAGAATTAATATTGACTAAACACAGAGATGGCAAAATAACGCACGACACAAAACTGATTCAGGGCCAAATAAGTCAACGCAAATTCGCGCACAACCACAGATTGAGTGGTTAATTGGAAACATCGAACAGCAAAAGTGAATCGATTTTCGGCCGTGCGAAATTCTTGCCATTGCACCAGAGCACTTTAAATGGCACTTTAGTCTCAATCCATTGATTTGCAACTTTGTATTCCATGATGATTGGCTATTATTGATTTCTGTGTATTTGTGCATTCATTCAGTTTTAAATTCAAGTTCGAGGCAATATATACATTCGTGGAAACGGACGAATTCACAATTCCAGAACGGATATTCAATCTCATAACCTAATTACAAATTCACCACTGCATCTTCAATGTATGTTTGAGTATATATGTAGACATAGTTTATACATGTATACATCATAAACCTCCCCTGAGGTATATATATATATAGTATATAAATGCATGGCGCATATATAAAAACACATCCAGACAATTTCCGTTTCTGGGCGATCATTAAACCAAGCCACCACATTTATAGTCAACGTTGCGTGCCAGCAAAATGCTAAGTTCGATTCAATTTCAAAAAAATAAATATTTATACATTTCAAGACATGCGCGTCCTTTGAATTAGAAATTAGTCTGTCAGGCAAGAGCGCGCATTGTGTATACGAAAAAACGCTTTTCAAAAACGATCGTGGTCGGTAGTAAAAGAAATATATAGGTGTTCTACATTTGCATATCTCCGGCTCCTTGCGGGCACTGCAATCACACGCATTAAGATATACGATGTCTCTCGGTTGTCATAACAGATATACATACACACAGGCAAATTCCTTCATTATGATTCACGGTGCGATTGCTAAATGTCTGACTTGGTTGTACGAAATGGGATAAATTAGAGTCCAAGCACGATTCGACGGTGTTGTTTTTTTACATTTTTGACGGTGTTATGTGTTATACATGAAGTGCTAACAGAACATGCAGCCGGAATTGTTTGCTCATTTTGTTATGCACTTTTATTAAGTGCAAATATGCTGTAAAACGCACGTTTCAGTACTTGCTTGTAAAGTGCTCCGATTACATTGTCTTATTATTGCTTTTGTAATTTTTATTTTATTATATGCAAACTTGAGAAATCAGCTCTTTTGATCTTCAACTGTAATTGAATTGCTAGTTTAGTAATACTGTAGATTGTAGGATACATAATTATTTAATGTATAGAAAAATGAAAAAAAAAATGTATTTGAAAACTATAGGCCAAAATCCGTTTTACCAACTTTTTTTAAAATAATAGAGGAAATTATTTATAATCAAATAATGGACTACCCAATCATGACGTAGTTATCCTTATCAATGCACAACGCTCATCGATTGCAAAAGCCAATCACTAGACAAAAACAAAATTACTTTATCTATTTTTATTGACTTGCGTAAATCATTTGACAGGTAAAACACCACCTTATAATAAAAATCTGTCCAGTATGATTATGGACTATGACTCGAAACAACCGGACTTTGGCAAAATACTTTCAAAAAGTATTTTAAATACTATTTGAACGAAATTCCGTCAACAATTCTAACGGAAATATATTTAAACATTGGCTAGACAAAAATGTACATACTTCAAAACATCTGTTTTCCATGCAGTCTACATATATAGCATAGCAGGATAGCAACATTGATTTCTTTATAACCAATAAAAACCTACTAGTACTTTTTTTCCAAATCATCCTAATGTCCTTAGATCTATAGATTTTCAGTCCGACCATAGAGCTGTTGAACTAATTATTTCTGATGAAATTGAATTCACTAAAAATGAACTTATCATAAGAAAAGACTACGTCAAATCTAATTGGAACAATTTTCGTAGAGATATAATATCGAGCTTGACACGTTTAAACGTTCCTGCAAACAGAAACATATGTTGCACTGAAATTGAAGACTCAATAAAGAATAATCAATTATTCAGAAAATATAAATATTCCTAACAAATCCATTCTAAATAAAAACCAAATTGAACTCAATCTCAATATAATTATTATTAAATTAAAAAACAAATTGAGGAGGAAACTGTTTAGTAATGTTCTATCATGTGATGCAAACCTTATAAAATATTAAATAAAATGTCTTAATACCATGATAAAAATTAAAGTAACACATTATTAAGAATTAAAAAGAATAATGACTTTTATAAAAGAATTAACTTGATCACAAAGAGGAAACATTTCCCAATAATTCCAGATCTAATAGATGAACATAATAATAACGTAAGCAATAAAGTTTGTTTAATGAAACCAACAATCTGTCATTAGTAGATTTTTCCCAAAAAGGCCCGTGGTGATTGTAATTCCACCAATCCTCAATTAAATAATATGCTAAATTTTACTACACTGCTGTAAATAATAATACATAATCTGAAACCAAAAAAATCTGCAGGCTTTGACAACATATCAAGCTAATTTAAAAATTACCAGACATATTTATTACAGTTAACTATAACTATTATAATAAATAACTGTACAAGCACGGGTTACTATCCCAAGTTGCATGAGTAAAATTTTTGAATCTGTGATTAGAAAGAGGATAGAAGAATTCGTTTTGAACAAAAACATTATACGTGATATTCAATTTGGATTCAGAAAGGGAATTTCGACAAAACATGCGTTATTAAAATTTATAAATGATATCATTAATGGCATACAAAATGATAAATATGTTGTTGCTTGTTCACTTGAGAAAACTTGAGAAAAAGCTTTTGATAGCGTATGAATAGACGGAATGGCGTATAAATTAATGCAAACATTCAATTTTCTTGTCCCTCTTATTAAATTGATTTATAATTATCATACAGAGCGGTCTTTTCAAGTGGTTTGCAATGATTTAACAGGTAGAACAGTTCTTACCGATATTTTCCACATTGGAGCTGGTACAGCTCAAGGATCAGTGCTTGCTCCGCAATTATACAATATTTACTTAGCTGATATTTTTTTTTTAATATATGACGTCAACAGGGACATTCTCCCCAACTGACCTTTATTTCACATACATCACATACATTTTTTCAATATCA
>JANSTU010023551.1:0-13114 GCA_027564075.1 Bolitophila hybrida
AAAACAAATGAAACAAATGCTGTTAACTTATTTTTGCAACGTCAATAATAAATGACATTTACAATATGCTATTTATTTCTCAAGGTCATCACATATATAGTCATTAAAACGGCATAACGGTAATTTGAAACAGTGTGTTGGATCCGACATCAAATTATTTTTTTTAAGATGATACCTTTATTTATCTAATTCAAGGAAATGCTCTTTAAATCATTCAACTTTTCTCTTTAAGAGCCTAACGCACACCTTCTAAAAAAAAACAATTAAGTAAGAAATAAATAATTTATTGTCATATTAGGTTACAATATCTCTGGTGTGAGTGTGTACGTGTTTTACTGTGTTTATATGTGTGGGTGTCCTTTGTATTTTATATTTATTATAATTGTTTATATATATATTATATAGTATACTTTCGAATGATTATTATCTTTTTATATTCCGCTCGCATGTATCGGGCAGAAATTCCAAACAAAAAACAAAAACTTAAAAAATAACACATTTACCCCTGTCGATGGAGGCCTACAATATCAGAGTCTATCTAGTTAGTTCTCTTTGCACAGTCAGGGGTATATATTTAACATATAATAGTAGTATTTATAATAATAGATAATAAATGCAGCATAATCGCTATACATATAAATAATTTTTAATTTTCCTATATAAACCGCTTAGCTGTGTGTCTGGTTTGTTTTTTAAAGGATTCTTTTTTGTTGCCTGTATTTGTATACAAAAGACAGTTAATCAGTGTTTTCCGTATAGAATTCGAGTGTAGGGATTACATTTGTGTATATGTACAATATTTTTGTTTTTAATGGGAACGGAGGCATTGAGTTCCCATGATTTTGGAGTATGACTGGTTTAAACCTAGCTTTGGTTCAAATGAAATTCAATCTTATATCTAGCTAAATATTATATTATAAATTGATTATATGCGTGTGGGTGGACAAAAAGATATATATTATATCGAAAATGTTTTCATTACATATATTTGCACGTAAATAAATGCTAAGCGAGAGCACTCCACAATTCCTGTATAGACTCTTATTCAATATATAAATGAGTGTTTGATTATAATTATATAAATGTGTGATTATTAGATTGGCAGTATTTTTAGCAGGCTCACAGGACAGATGTTTCAGCGGTCCGTCCCAGCAGTTGATTAGGTGTTGTAGGTGGACCAGCTGCATTACCAGGACTACTGCTATTTTCCAAGTCAGCCTTGACGTTCTTGCAATAAAACTTCTTGTGCGCAATGAAAGTATTCAAGTAGCTAAATTTAATATCACAAATATTGCAATATTTCGAGTCTGTGCTGGCAATTACTGTGGGTGCTGTCAGCTCGGCTGGCTGATACGTAATAATAGAGGATGCCACCTCTGAAACGGGTCGATCCGGAACGTTTACCTTGTCGTCGGTCAGATCTTTGAATTCTAATTTGATTGTTTTTATGGGAGGTGTCTTGATGACACGAACCTCAGCTGATGCTGTGATGATTTCTTCGCTGGGCTCCATTTTGACTGTAACGCTACTGCAAAAAATTGATTAAATTAAATACATTTTCCTGTGTATATTTTTGTTTTATTAAATTACCATGGAGGTGTACTAAGATTGATGGTTTCATCGATATGGATAAGGCTCTCGCCACCTTCACCAAGACTTGGTGACGTCGGCTGGTGCATTGTCTGAGAGTGGACCAGTTTAATGTGTCGCACCTGAAATATACATTCATTAGCAACTTGATAGGCCTTACAAGTGTGACGTGATGCTGCACTTACCACATTTCCTTTGTACCCTGATGAATAGTTGCATTTATCACAGGAATGAAGCTGTGGGTGACCAATGTCCTGTTGAGGCTGCTGGGGCACTGTGGGCACTTCGACACCGTCCTCTTCCAAAATGCATGAAATATACTTTTCCTCATTGAAGTCTGACGATTTTTTGTCAAAGTGCATGCGAATGTGTGTACGCATTCCACTAAAAATATATACAAAAAAACAAATAAGCACAATGAATAAGATAATTGAAATAATGGGTATGTACCGTAATGTATTTCCCTTGTAACGGCAGATTGAACATCGAAAAGCTTTGACGCCAGCGTGCGTTTCAATGTGTCGCCTAGACTCGGCCGCACTCGAGCTCACCACCTCACATATTGGACACTTGAAGCCAGTACTATGATTGTTGGCGGACGTGCTCTGACGCCCCGGTGTTAACTGATGATTTGGTGGACCTACAAATACAGCTTTGCTGGTCTTTTCCTGAGTGGACTACAAGTAATAACGATTAGTATTTAGAATTGATTTTTACAATTATTAGAACCTACTTGTGATGGAATCTCAATCCGCTTTGGACAATAGTACATTTGATGTGCACTCAAATTATCTAATGAGGTGAACTTGATGCCACATGCAGCACATATTAGCTGCTGATATGAGGTGGGTACTGCATTGTTACCAGTCGAACCGGTAGACTGTTGTGGTGACAGTGGTGGACTCGTTCGAACACCACCGTCTTTGTCTTCTAGATTTCGAGCCGAGCAGTAGTGTTTCTTGTGTGCCAAATAGTTTTCGATCTTACAGAAAACGATGTTGCACTCTTTGCACTTGGACACACCCTGTTTAACGTAGATCTGTGGTGAACCATGTGAGGTACCCGGTTTTTTATTGATGTTCAGAAGGTTCTGTTTCGGGTGTTGTTGTACAATGTCATGGGTGGACGGTGCACTGTTAGCCGAGATACGCTCGAGAATTTGCGAGGTATGAGCGTTTAGAGAGGGTTCGCTTAGGCGGGCAGCGAGATCGGATGGATTGAGCTGTCGCATGAGCAACGACTGTTGTTGTTGCAGCATATGTTGACTAGATGGATGCAATGAGTTCGGTGAGGCAGCCAGAATGCCACGTGGACTCTGTGATCGTCGTTTTGGTGATGGAGTCAATGGTGGACTGCCGGGCAGTGATGGGGCACAAACGATTTGTTCGGGCGTCACGGAATTGCTGTCAATCGATAGATTCTCTTTGCCTTCCATTAACATGTCGATGTGAAGGCGACTGTGCTCACCGGCAGAAATGCTGGACGATAATGAGACAGATCGCTCACGTACTGGCATTAGATCGGTTGAGAGTCGTCGTACGGACAGATCAAGTGGTGTCGTAGATTCTCTGCAATTAAATGTATAATTAATCTTCCGATTTTATTGAATTTTTGTAATTCAATTACCTTGCAGTGTTGTCCCTCTTTCTTGTTGGTTTTAGTAGTTCTACAGGATTGGACTGTATGTTGCTGTTGCTGTTGTTTTCAGTGATGGCCGGTGATTGAATGGCCGGTGGTAATATCGGTGTGGTTACCCTCGAAGTTGATGACTCCGTTTGAGATTGCATGGCAAGAGCCTGGGCGATCGGATGCAGCGATCCGTTTTTAAGCACAAAGCATGTCAGATCGGGATTGGTGGTTCCCGGAGAGACGGAGGTTCTGTTTGTAAATATGTTTTAGTATTTAAAAAATAAAGTACAGTCATTATGTAATAACTTACAGTGGTCCAGGTAGTACACTAGCACCTCTGATCAAGGAGTACGGAATGATCACAATCGGATTGGTGGGCAGTGCCAGATAGGGTTGTGACGGTTGCGCCACCACAGTTTGTGGACTTTTAGCCGTTTCGGGTGGACTCTGAGAGCCTGCCTTTTGAATGATAGTTTTACTGGACGTCGCCGCTGCTGTAGATCCCGTCGCAGAATTATCGCGGTGTCGGCTTCCACAATAGTGCATCTTGTGTGCACGATAAGTCTTTGTACTCGAGAATCGTATGTCACAGTCAGTGCAGTATCGATCGATCTGCTGCACCTGACCAGAACTGTCGTCACCATTAGATGTGACCGAACTGGGAGTTGGTGAGGTTTGATGCATTCGCATATGACGATTCAGTGATACCTTCTTGTCGGCACTGTACGAACACTGTGTACAAGCGTATTGTTTACCTGTTCGCGGTGCCTTGGCAACTGGTTCACCTGTAGCTGTTCCATCGTCCAGCATGGATGCCTTGGACGGTACGCTGGTTTCATCAGCATCTTTGCGATGCGTACAATAGTAAGTTTGATGTGCTTCCAGTGTGGACATTGAGGAGAATTTAATACCACATGGACCGCACATGTAGGCTGGCACACGAGTTCCAATATCAGCTGCAGCGTTTGATGGTTCAGCTAGCCGATATGTCTCGGATTTTTCTTCTATAGGCTGTAAAGCAACACTGGCATCGTTCGGTTCTTCATCTATTTCCTGATCAAGCATTGATTTTATCTCAGGTGAATCACGTCGACACTGAATATCCTTAGCCTCGGGCTGTAGTGCTGGATCCGATGCAAGGGTAACGTTTAGTCGTAACTTTGGTAGGTTTTCTTGTTTAATATCGGCTTCGCTGAGTACTGGAGATTTATCTTCATCTGGTTGGGTATTCTCAGAGGCAGCCACTGTATCAGTCATTTCGCTAGCAGGCGATAGTGGTGGTGGAGAGCTACAATTCGAAATTGATCGCGAGGCTGCTGTTCCATTTGAGCTGGGCGACTCACTTTGTCGCATGTCTGTGGATGAGCCTCTACCGCTCACGTACTCCTCGTCTTGACCTGAAACAAAATAAAGACACAATCAATAAGATGATATGGACAAATCTCTTAATGCTTTTGTTCTTCTTATTTTATATGCAAATCAGAGCAAACACTCTATAAATGTCTTCATTTAATTCTACTGTATATCTATATATGAGTATTTATTTTTGCACACAAACTCACGGATCTGCATCTCGTGAGTGCGCTCGCGCGTCTTCTTTAATTAACATTAAAATGTCAACGCAAAATCAATATATGAAATCGTACAAATTCAGAGAATCTACAATTTCAGCATACAGCAGAATATGTGTAATGTATAGGAGAGAAGAGGGATGTGGCCTTATATTTCTAAACATTGGTCCTTCGAAGCGGTTTTGTTTTAATAAATCTTAATAAAAAAAAAACGAAAAAGAAATATATATTTTTATTCATATTTAATAAACGTACAATTTGGCCAGTACTCTCCTATAAAATGCACAATCACACGGTCTGCATTCTGTGCAAAACACTGAGGCCCAAGATTAACATGCATATGCATATGTATGTCTTGTATGTGTGTGTGTATGCAATGTGCATTCAGTCAAGTCAAACCGAAATGATAGCATCGCGCTCGCGCAAAACAGTTAACAACACAACAAAACAACAGACGACACGACTTGTGTCAATTTATTTAGTAAGAGATTGACAAAATAAACACTATTAGACTATGTGTATGTATAATAGGTATCACTGTGACTGTGTGTGTATAATTGAATATGGTGTGTTCTACCTTATTTGCATGCAATGCAATTTATTTGCACCCAGAACGAATTGAGAACGATAGGCAATTAGAAAAAATCGGTTGGGAGAGAAGAGCTCTCGTGCTATGCGAAGACGACAGCCAAGATGCTCTGCGCCTTTGGATTGGTATTATGCAGATTCGATAATTGGCATGCGCAGACTAGGTGGGAAAGGAGTGTTAATTGTGTGCTAATTATGTATGGAAGATTGATGCGAGACGTGCGCTGGAAGAAACGTAAAGCTAGAATTGTTGAAGTTTATAACTTTCATTGGATTGTGTGATATGTTAAAGATTCCTAATAAAAGTAAGCAATATTATTTTTATAAACTACTATTAAGTGCATTTTGCGAAATCTTTATTGCATTAATGAAAAGGGTTTTTTAACAGGAATTTAACTGGATTCGACTTTTACTCGTATTAGCTACTTGATTTGAATCTTCTTGACTTTATTTATTTTATTGCTTCTATACGACTTGACTCGATGATGCAGATCCATTTAAGATAGAGTCTGTTTGGATCTTTTGGTACATTTTTATATTATAATCCACAAAAAAAATACCAATCGATTAAGTAACTCTTCAGGAGTAAAAAGTTTTTTAATTATTGTAAAAAATCACAAAATGGCAACTGTAGGACCTCAAAAACAATACAAGATTTCTCGAAGGTCCTCCGGGGCTAGCAATATAAGACCTTTCGCCACCACCTGGAAGGTTATATTTTAGAGCTGAACATGAGATTAGCTAGTGAAGCACACATTTCGCTGAACGGAGAAATTAAAAAATAAATTCACATTTTCGACGAATAATCGTGTGTACTTCACTAGACAATCAAATGAAGAAGTAACATTTAAATTTTCAAGTCGAGCTCTACTGCTCGCCGATTTCGAGAAAAAAACGCGACTGAAGTTTAGAAACGCTGTCACTTTTCGAAATCTAGTTCTTCCTAGATCGGCTTTATAGCTTTGAAAACAACTTCATACATATGTAGCATATTAAACTTGATTGAAAACCAGATCCATTTCTAGTCTTTAAGGATTATCTGAAAGTTACGGGAATCGTAACACAACAAAAACACTGTACCACCCCCATGTATAAATATAAAATACACCTCTGTATTGTTGTTTTATGTCCCATATCAACCGATTTTTCTCAACCGACATTCGCAGCCGAAGAACAATTCGACATTATATGTCCTATGTTGGCTGGAATTGAGCAATCCCTCCGAAGCTGCAATAACTCCTTGCCAGGACTCGACAACCTAACTCTGGACTTGATTAACCACATGCCAACGTGTGCTAAAAAATATTTGCTGGATCTATTCAATGTAAGTTATAGTGTCGGAGAGTGCACAGTAGATTGGTGTAAATGTAAGCTGATGGCACAAAAACTAGGATCATTAACTGTTAGTTAATTTTAATGTCTATCTGTCGAAATTAAAATTCAAGTTTCATCTATATGTCTGAGTAAACATTGGCCAATGTGTTTCAGAAAAAAGATCGATTGACAGCTGAACAAATTGTGCCTGGCATTTTTTTTTAAATAATAAAATTCTTTAATTTTAATTCAACTTACTTCTACTTGACTTAATGATGCAGATCCATTTGATATATAAGCTCTTCTTTTTTAGCACGTTTTCCAATTATAATCTATTTGAATGATATACACTCTTCAGTACAATGCTGTGCATTTTTAGAAGTAAATTAAATTGTTAACATCACTCCGGCGGGAAGGCCAATATTTGGGCCTTTAAGTATAAGCCAACAATGCCAAGAATATAGACTGAGATGTAACTGCAATGACAAATCAAATCGAGTCAAGTGAGTAAAGTCGATATTATTTTATTAAACAATTTAAAATTTGTACGACTCACTCACTTTACTCGACCTAACTCAAATTGAATTGACTTGAATCATTTTAATTCGATGATGCCGATCCGTTCACAATAAAACCATGTTCATGAAGTCAATTATGTGAAAAAGTATTCCAGAAGCAATTTCTAAAAGTTTCAACAAATTGAGTTTAAATTATATTTTTTACTTAATTTACTCGTTCGTTACTGTACAATCAAAATAAAAGTACATAAGATCTGATGCTCCCGTAACACTGACTTGCACTGGCCTTGCAGAGCTTGACAAGAATAAGAACATCAGTAATTCAGCATCAACATCGGTGACGCACACACTAACACATATTGTTCAAAATGCAAATACATATATATCTGCGTAGATTTTTTTGTGTCTCACTCTCAAGCCTGGAACAAGAGATGATGCGTCCACAGAGATATCAAACAAAAAAAATGGGTATTGCATTTTTAAGGTGTGTGTGGGTGTTTCTTCAAACGTCTTTCCAAGAGCGTCGTCGTTGTCGTCTGGTGTTTCGTCTGAATTGCGTCTCGATTCGATTTTAAGATAGGTGAAATGATTATTTTAATAAGGGGTCCGTGAGTGTGCGCGCATGTTAAGATTTTCAACATGTTTATAATAAGTGGCACACACAGTCACCTCATGTATATACATACGTAAAGATCAATATCTTCGAATGTGTGTGTGTGTGTGCGAGAGTGAATAATGAATTTCCATTTAATTCCTTAACAGAACGTCGCATCAACGCCAATGCATACAGATTGTTTAATTTCCAGCGATTCCGCATGATATGCGCGAACTCTGAAGGCACACACATACACGCGAAAAAACGAAGACGCTTGCGTTTTGTTGTTGTTATCAACCCGAAACCGAATTGATCAGTTTAAAATAAAATATTTTTAATTAGTTCAGGTCTAGATTATCGCTAGCAAGCGAGCAAGCGCTTGCGCACACACGTCCAACGTCTTTGCTGCATTTTGTGTATTGCACATGAAATGCAAGTCGGCCATATCGTGCTGCGCCTGGTCGTTTTTCTGTATTACATTTATATGTGCTGTGTAATACAAATAAATATGTGAGTACGCAGGGTTCGAGTGTGGCTAATCTTGGATCTTTCTAAAAAGACGATCGCACGTATGTAAAATATATATATATATATATGTAGATGTGTGCGCGCATTCAAATTGTATAATATATGCAGTGTGCCACGTATAATAGAGCGCGGATTTTCGTATTTCGACTAATAACCTGTGATAAAAAACGAAATCCGTAAATTCAATACACACACACATATTATATATATGTAAGAAGAGACCCCGATATATGTAAAAATAGAATCCTTGTCCAGCTTGAACGCGGAGATCATATTCATTCGTTAACCGATAAGAAGTTCTTCGCGCTCGATCAAGATAAGGGAATAAATTAAATATATGTTATATTTACATGTATAGACACACACACACACACAGCCACTCACAGGCTGTCGAACCTCTCTCGACTGCATTTATTTATCTTCTTAAAGACACTATAACAAATACATATACAAGCGGGGCAATATGTGCTCGAGCTCGCGCAGCTTTCGTGTTTAAAAGCCAATAACTTTGACTAATTCGTTTTTGGTGTGTTTTCGAAAATTGATTAGATTTCATGTCTGAGTGTGTTTGAGGCGGGTCTGCGAACCGGGGACCTAGTCAAAATGAGACGGACAAATGTTTTATGTGTGTATTTGTATTTGTTTGTGCTTGATAAGATCGCTTTTGATTTTTTTTTCATATATGCATAAATATATTTTTAGTATAAAAGGTTAAGCGCATAAAGTGTTTTTTTTTCAATGCTTGAATAAAATTTTACAGATAAATTCTTCAATCTTCTGATAAGGTTCTAGTGTAAGATTCGTTTTTTTGTAGATAATATGTAGTTTTTTCGGAAACCAGTCGTTCTTTTCTTTAATGCAGAAGATTCGGTTAAAATGGGTTATAACAAAGTAAAATTCTAAAATTTACAAAAAAACTGTATTTTAAATATAACAATCAAAAGGGCCGGCGGAAAATTGAAGTCTGGACTGGGATGATATCCATGATGAAGATAATAAATATTGGTTAGGGTCGACAATACTTAAGTGCGTTTAATATGAGTGCAGATAGATTGATTAAAAAAAAATGTATAACCTTTTTTGGTATAAGATTTAAAGGAAATTTCCAGAAAATGTAGAGGAAGTACCGGATGTTGTCTATTTAAGATATATTAGCCACATTTAAGATATTACGGATTTTTTTTCTTTTGGAAACAGATTTCTATTTTTAAAATACTATATACCAGCCTAAAACATTTTTAACGAATTTATTAAAAAAATACTAAAACATTTTTTTTTGTATTTTTTAGAAAATTTAGTTTTTTTTAAATAGCCAAACATTTCATCTATATACTTTTTACATCGACCCAATACCGACTCGAATGAGTGGTGCATATCATGGACCACAAGAAAGTAATAGCTGTTCGAGATAAACAATAATCTCAAAGTTGCGGCAATTGTGCCTGATTTAGCATAGAATTGGTGGATAATTTTTAATTTATGTCCCGACACGATACTTTTTGGGCTGTCACGCGAAACGTTAGAACTTAAATCTATTTGGCATGTTAACGTATTCAAAATGTATATGAGACTTTCCAACCTTTCAACAGATATATGTTTTATATATGGAAACAAAATTGTAATTTATGTTTAAACATTATAAAAAGCACTTGTTTTTTGTATTTCAATTGAAGGAATAAAATGTCTACTATTCCACCATACTTTTACCCAGATACATTCTCCATATCGACAGCCATAACAAACTGCATTTTGCCTTTTTTTTCGAAACCCCGCCCGATGCTAACATCGATCAATTACCCTTTGGGTATAACACAGCGTAGATTCTGAGTAATTTATCCTGGACCAGCATTAAAACATACAAAACTACCATTAATTGCGTTTGCGCTGAAAAGAATCGCTGCATAAATTTTAGCGAAAGCCTCACACAAATCTATTTCAAAATATCTCATTAGTATCTTCGGAAATCCCTTCAGAGCCAACGAGACGTTTTCAGAATATATTTAACCACTACAATTCGTATATACTCGTAAAAAAAATGCAAAACGAAACCATAAATTAGAAATAAAATTGAATGGACATTAAAAACGTTGTTCAGTTGGAAAAACTGCTTTTCACAGCAGAATAATTAAAACAAAATATAATAATATCGCCTTATCAGACGCATTTTTTACCCACACACTGAGTACACGGCGAGTGCGGCTGCGTCGCGTCACGGTCTACGCGTTATTTTATGTTTTATTATGTATATGTAAATACACGAACATTTAAAACACCCAGAAAAAAAGCACACAAATTAACGACAACATAAACATAAAACTAATAATATATATTATATAGTATATACACATGTAAATACTATATAATATAAATTTGCATGTGTTTTTTTTTTAAAAAGCGTTTATCGCATATAGTGACTAAGCGATTGTGCGGGTATTTTTACAATATATTTTTTTTCGTGCCGATAAATTTAAAATTTTAAATGTTAAAATGTCGTTTGTTTTATCAGTAGTGCTGACGATAAGGGAGCGGGCAAATGTATAATGTACATATATATATATATATATATATACTCGGTTACAAAACGTGTATACATATTTATATTTTTTGATATATTTATAGTAAATACGTGGGTGATTGTGCGTTAAGGCTCGTCGCAGGCTTTTGTATTGTTCGGCGTTCGCGTGAATGTTTGGCAAACTGTATGTATTATCAATGCGATAGGTTCTCTGGCCTGTAATAATGGTGTGCGCACTTTAACAACAATTCGTCGCAGGCGTTGTGATAATATATTCAAACTGCGTCTCCGTTTTAGAATTATGTTTACCTGGTGCTGATAAGGCCATGCGTCATTATTTGACAATGACTGAGATATAGTGTGCTGACAAAAATCTCAAAGGCCATCATTAAAAAGTGTAAGTTTGGTTGCAATGCCTTCAAAACAATCGTGCTGGTTCGAAAAGGAGCCATTTAGCTGGTGGCTATACCTAAAGATCCGTGATAGCTTTTAAACAATGTCCTATATGTTTTAATAGTAATGAGAATGATGTGGTTTAGAGTCATCCGTTCATCGTTGATGGAGACCAAAGAAACTGAATTTGAGGTGAGTAGGTGGACATTCATTTACACGATAACCAAAAAAAATAAAAAAAAAATAATGTAGTCATGTCAAGTCGAATCAAAATGAGTCAAATCGAATTAATTCAAGTCGAGTAAAATCGAATCAAGTAGAGTCAAGTCGAGTAAATAATTTTAGTAATTATTTTTAATAAGAAAAAAGAAATTCGAGTCACTTTGGATCTAATAGAGTCAAAATGTATTTTTAATAATTGCTCATACCATCATGAGCAATGTTTCATCACGCAGGAAAAAACAAGAAAGTTTTTAAAAGCATTTCCAATGTGAAGCCAAATATATTCTTGCTAAATCGAGTCAAAATAATGATGAAATCAAAATGACCAGAGATGTCATTAAAAGCTTCAGACATTCTATTTATTGGCTCAGCATGGCCATAATTAGCTCTGTGCCTCCTCGGACGTAGCAAAACATGTGAACGAGTCGTTCTGAACGGGACTAGCAAATTAGGAGCATCGATACGATTACATAACAGATCAAACATCAAAGAAAATACCGGCATTTTTCGGCGAAAATAGAGAGTCTCCAGACACATGAGCTCGCATCGAACAATATATAGAGTGGAAGGACATAGTGATCGAGCAGTGCATAAACCTAGAATGGTTTCTGGATAGATTCAATTCTATTAGAATGCACTGCGTAACTGGGATTCCATACTACTGATCCGTATTCCAAATGTGATCGAACATGTGCACAATACACGCTTTTTAGTGCTTTGCGTCTTGGAAAAATGCCCGTTGTAAGTGAGTTATTAAAAATGAAGAGTAGTGCCGCAAGTGTCAGAGAACATTTTTGCAGCACTAGAGGGGCTATGTCGTCAGGACCTCTTCCTTTACTCACATCGATATTTGAAAGAACAGTTAAAATATCTTGCATGACGAATTGAACAGAACTAACGTCAACTGAGTCACAGTAATTTAAAAACTGTGATGGAAGTTCTGAACTACCATTCACAACCTCTTCAGATACGTATGGTAAACGCTTTCAAAAAAGCATTTAAAAATATTGCATATCTCATTTAAATTTGCTGTACTGTTTGTACAAAGTTCTTTGTAAAGATTCGAACTGTCTACGTAGTGTGAGGAATGCTTCATGATCTGAGACCCGACGCGTCCTTTTGTACTTAGTAAAAGCTTTCGCCTTAAAGTTTTTAAGCTTGTGCCAAGCCGGACGAGATGTAGTTTGCACGAAGTTCTTAGAGACGTGCTGATTAAATCCTCTAATAAGAATGTCATAAAAAACATAAAGGTACTGTTGTTCAAATGCACTATTATTACTCCCACCCTTTCTGTAGCAATTTCTGCAGCATCTCTGTCCGATGTAACTGTTTGGATCTGTTTAACCGGAATAAAAAGGACTTTTTGCACCGGTATGTGACAATGGATGAAACATGGATCCACCACCACACTCGAGAGTCAAAACGGCAGTCATCTGATTGGACTGCAGCCAGAGAACCACACCTAAAGCGGCCAAAATCGCAAAAGTCGGCTGCTAAGGTTATGCGGTCTTTGGGATGCGCACGGAATCGAATATCTTGAGAAAGGAAGAAAAATCAATACTACAGCTTCGAATTTGCTTCCGCACCCACCGTATTCTCCAGATTTGGCCCCCAGCGACTACTACCTGTTCGCAGACCTGAAAAAAATGCT
>JANSTU010023562.1:0-13113 GCA_027564075.1 Bolitophila hybrida
GACATCTGTCACTCAAACAACATGGCCGCAATGAGCTGTCAAAGTTCGAGCGTCCCTATTGGAAAACCCTTTATAAGCAAGGTTTAGAGGTTTTTAGCCGTTTTCCTCTAATTAATGAATGTTATGTTTTCGACAAAATGCCATGTTAGTTTTATAGTAATTAGTCAATGAAATGTAAATCCAAACCGGTTCATAATAGAAACGCGGAATTAACTACTTTGTTATATAATAAGGAAAATTTTGTAATCTTTTCGGCAATAAATTAATTTGAATTTGAATTTACATCATCATTTAGAGCTTGTTTACAACAAAAAATGTCTCATTGAGCTTTGCAGCATATGCGATCGCTGGTCATATCGTTTATTGCTATTATACCTTTGTGGTCTGAATACAATATTATGTATTAACTAAAATATAATATAAATATATATTAAAAACAAGTTTTAAAATGTACTCTTAAATAAAAGAATAACTTTGACAGTTACACATTTACATCAAACTCGGGTTATTGAACCGCGATATAACTTTCATAATGGTCCTGTCAGTCATTCACACACGCGTACATATAACATATTCTTATTTTCTAAAGAATAATAAGCGCACGTTATTTGGCACCCAATCTATACCGAAATCATTTCAGACAATCTCATTCAACACTCTTCTACAGCGTGTATCTCTGGGTGAACAACACGAATATGCCCATATTTTGCAGGGGTTGTTATATACGTTATATATGTATTTCAGTTATATAATTTTATTGTCACGGTTCGGCGTATTATATGTATTTATGTAATATTTATTCAGCGTCTGTGCTCTGTGGATGTATAATATAGTTCATTGCTCCGAGAGACTGACGAGTGTGCCTTATGAAAATGTAATGTTTACGCCATCAGGACCTTTTTTCATAATTCCCAGAGCATGACGCAAACGAATGCATTGATAGTCGCACCTGCTTTGCTTATGTAATATGCACATGACCTTTGTGTTGTGGGCTGTATAATGTATATTGTATATATATATATATATGCGATTGTATAGCATATATTTATTTCCGTCTGCAACCCCGCCGTGGAGCCCGTATTCGAGTTGTACAGTTTTATGCGGGCAAAATCGGCAAGTGCAACTCACTGTGCCTGATAAAATACGATTTATTGATAAGCCCTATTGAAATTGATCCTAAACCGAGTCCTAAATAAACTTTTTAAAATATTATACGTATTATATAGATAATATCTACTGGATAAATCATCTGAACTATATGGATATTTTTAAGGGTGCATCCCGCACACGTTCGATGGATGTGTACTTTTTCTATAGTAGAATGTAGTGTCTGGTACGTGTGGTTTGGGCGTTTTATCGTAGCGTTATCGTGGCACGAGTATCTCGGTTCCGTTTCGCTTGGTTGCTACTCCATCCCTAAAAAAACGAGTACACGTGTAATGTACACATAGAATATTCCAGGGAAAATATATAATATGAGTCTGCATAACATTTTAACTGAGTACGCCTGTGTTAGTACTCATTCCACTTAAAATATTACAACCGTGCGCACTTTGCACGCACCCAGCGCCTCGCCTGAGCGTACACCGGGGGAACAAAGTGCGATTCTCTATAATGCTGTCAGGATACATATATATATATACGCACACGCTAACAAAGAGCATAATGATGTGTTACATAACACGTACAGTTGTATATAAATGAGGTTATGTATTTTCTCGATTTGACTGCGCGTGCGCGAAACAATATGAAAATTCATCCCCATATATGCAGCAAAGTGGAAAATATGACTGCGTTCAGTAGCGCGTGCGCTACACAATAACAGTTTTTATACATACAAACACACAAACACACACACGTGCACATTTAATAAAATATATAAAAATATAAAATATATATACATATATATAAAATATCATACATTTAATAATGTTTAAAGAGACAACGGCGCGAGCTACAGCAGCGCGTAGCCCGGGCAAGTTCTCTCCCCTTGCCAAAAACGAAAAAACCATCACGCACACACACACGCGCGCTCATATACTGTGTCGCAAGCAGCAGATTTTCTCCCTAACCCTAGCTAACATCTCAGACCGTTGACCTTATACATATATGTATATTTATATATATTATACATATATTATTGGGATTATTTTCTGTTCCATAATGATATTGAAATTTATGCTTTGTAGTAGCGGCTGAGAGTCTGGTGCGTACATGGACTTTCGGGATAGCGCACAGTGGTTCGTTTGTTTGCCATATATTAAAATAAAAATAAGAATCGTATTTGTTTTCTTAAATTGACCGAGTCAAATGTATTGAACGAGTATTTTACTAATTTAGTTCCGAGTGCTAACGTACAGATGGCACTAAGTTGAATTTTTAGGTCTTTTTTCGTCGAAAACTTCCTCATCATTTGTATTATTTTTTAGAAACCAAAATAATAATATTCAAATAACTGCAATATAAAATAAATACCTAATCTAACATGCACAATTCACAATGCACTTCAAACTAATATTGATGTTTGGCAATACGCGTTCTTTCAAGTAGGCTTAATTAAAACAGTTTTCTGTCGGCTTCAACTCTTTGACAAGTTAGTTTTATACATGAAACCTTCGACAAATACGTTAAGAATGTTTATTATTGTTTTTTGTCAAAATTATATAGGAACCAAGAAAATTTTACGAAGATATTAGTGTCAAAAATTATGATGGGAAAAATTCCGTCAACAGTTTAGGAAAACTCTATTGTGAATATTTACTATAGGTAAAAATGAAGTTTGAAGCGATTGTATTATTTTTTGATATAAATTTTAGCTGCGATTCCCTGGGACGTCCCCGTACTCAAAATCATAAAATAAGTCGGCTGTGCCTTAAGAAGGCAAACGGAGACTATAGCGAATATTAATCTTTTGATGGTGAATGTTCGCTGGCTTTAAAGTAGGTTTAAAGCAAATAATCGGGAGTGGTTCAATCCTTTGCTGTCGACTTCAATTATTTCATAAATGACTTAATAATTTTAATTCGACGAAAATACCTCTATCTAAAATTGTATTATTAGAAGCTCAGTTCTTTGTTTCGATGGAAATGGTTGCCGGCAAAATTATCTCGTAATTGAAAAAAAAAATACGAAGCTATTATAAAGAAGGAGTCACGATAGATTTAAATCGAGAAAAAAAAAACTATATTGTGGATATTCCCAAATTATTAACATGATATTTGAAGCGCTTATACTGAATTTAATATACCTAATCCAAGAAGTCGGCGGTACGATCCCCTTAAGGAGCCAAAGCGTCCTTTAGGACAAGCAGATTCTTTTCATATTTTTCTTATATTACTTACCCTTTTATTAGAACCCCATCCTAACAGATTCTTTTTATAATATTCAGATAAGAATCCCCATTTATGACAACCCTCATCCTAATAACTTTTACCCCCTTATATTTGTTCCCTCTGGCATTTTGGGCTTGGGAGACTCTCTCTAGGTTAAATAGGACGCCCAGCATTCAGATAAAAGAACTTTTACTTTTGGTAATTGTTTTAAAATTTCAGATTTTTTTTGTGGTTATATGAGTTTCTTGTTGGATTTTCACCTATATTTTTAAGGTTATGTGTATACTTAGCGGTTCTGCACGTCGCGTTTAATTGCTCTTTCGTAAAAAAAAAAAAATTGTTAATTATCATCAAATATATGTATAAAGTTAGCAGCGATTGTATTCTCTAAATATTTATATTCGTTTTAGTAATAAAGACAAGAAATAAAAAAAAACATATGTAAACTCAAATTGCTATTTGAACGCGGTGTTTGCGAGTGATTTTTTAGATGGGCTTAATGCCATGGTCGAATTATGGATTATTTTAATGTCCAATGAAATATTTATATTCTTAACTACAAAGAAAAAACATTTGCGTCTCCATAAAGTTTACCATTTTTAAACAAGAACATAAACTACATCAACATCAACTACAAATCTTGTATATTAAGTTATTTTGTAACAAAAATTTATAGTTTTAGTGACAAAATTGCATATTTTTGATCTTTCCATAAACATTAATGCACACTTCCAACATAAATAATGTTGTATAAACATCACACAGTAGATCTAACATGTTGTTTTCTCATATATAATTGATTTGTGTATGTTTATATTGGTTATGTTCAAATTGCAATAATCCTTGGCGACTCACAATCACTCGATCAATGGACCTGTCATCGTGACATTTGAAGGGGAGCCTCTGGCATTACCGTTTCACCCCGCAACAAAAATAACATGTAAAAAACGATTTCTGTTGGATTGTAAAACCCGGTTTGTATGTTATATTGTTGTTGTGGGGCGATAATTCACGAAACGATTCAAAGTAGCCTACGATTCGTTTTACAAATGAATGGTTTAAGTTACTTGCGATACTATGATGCGTTGAGACTCGATTTGACTATTGTGAATATACTCTAATTTAAAAGTATGAAGTTCGTGTCGATTTAAAAAAAAGTCTGGTAGTGCTTTTATAATATTCAAATATATATATACAAATAATTAATAATATAATTTATTCAATTCAAAATAAGTAAAAACAATAATAATAATATAAATAGGTTATGTTAAATAACAAATGTCAATGCAGCAATATTAAACGACCTAACCAAAGTCGATGTAGAAAAACCTGCACGACCCACTGTGCCTGTCGCAGAGCACAAAAACACACGCGTTCGCACTAGCTCTGCCACGAGAAAATCAATAAAAACCACCCTTCGCGTAATTTAACAATGTATACTAACTTATGTACACATATGCGCATGTAAATATATACATATACATAAATGTATACACACACACTCAACGAAATTGTATTTTATATAAAACCAACCGGTTTAATTCGTATACCACATTTATATATAATATATATACACACAGCGCTGGTATATAAATATACAGAATTGAAATTTGCCCCGCTCTTATTGCTGCCATCTCTATCCCACCCCTGAACAAAACTGCATTTATCGATTATTTACTTGCGCTCTGCGCCGGCTCATACGCTTTTCGGCCTTGTTTGGTGTTTTTGTTCGCTGTACATTGCTGTCCGTGCTCCCGTCTGCGCTTGCGTGAGAAGTCGTAAAAAAACAAATGTGCTGAAAACGGAAAACTCTCTGTGGAACTAACAGCCAGCCACCATTTGCGATTGCACAGCCAGAAACCAGACGACGACGGACAGACTCATTCAGTTTTCATTCAGTGTTTATCGAGTCTAGTTGAGTCCGACCGCATCTCTTCTCTTGTTGTGTGTGTGTATGTGCAGTGCCCAAAACACCAGAAGTATAGAGAGAAGTGTATGTGTGTGTGTGCGTGTGCAATTGCTAGTGGTATTTAGTTTAATCGTACTCAACCGAGCAAGACACGCATAAGTTCAAAGTAAGACAATCTCAGTGAACATCGAATAAGAAAACGTTTATACCGTTCCGCCCCCAGTCATAGGCCGCCACCGCTAAAAGTGAGTGAAAATTCTGGTCGGCGATTGCGTCAAAGCGTCACCGTCTAAAATATTATTGTGTGATTGCGCGGCGGCGACGTCGAGACGTCCGTTCAACGCGAAACACACGACGAGTGTCAAAAAGAGTGTGTGTATTTGTGTGTGTGTGTTATTATAGTTTTTATTTCATATATATATATATAAAAGTGTGTTTGTGTGTACTGTCGCTAATTTCTGTTTATTTTTTTCTTTATCACATTAAGGTGACGCCGCAGTACACCCAAAAATCTCAATGATGACCAACACAATGTCCGCCGGAGTCCTCGAGACGCAAGCTATTCTAGCCACAGCCCAACAGCAGCAGCAGCATCAAGCGCAGAAACAAAATGGCGGCGACTCGTCTGAAGGATCGATAATTGACGCAAACGAGAACCGAACCAATCTGATTGTTAACTATTTGCCACAAACGATGACCGAAGAGGAGATTCGATCATTGTTCAGCAGTGTCGGTGAGGTGGAGAGCGTAAAATTGGTACGTGACAAGACTGTCATATTCCCTGATCCACTAAACCCCGGTGCACCGAAAGGTCAGAGTCTTGGCTATGGTTTTGTGAACTACACCAAGGCACAGGATGCCGATCAAGCAGTGAATGTACTCAATGGTCTACGCCTGCAGAACAAAACAATTAAAGTGTCATTTGCACGACCCAGCTCTGATGCGATCAAGGGTGCAAATCTGTACATCTCTGGCCTGCCAAAGTCAATGACCCAACAAGATCTTGAGGTAATCTTCAGTCCATTCGGTACAATTATCACATCACGAATCCTACAGAATGCTGGTAATGATTCCCAAACAAAGGGCGTTGGTTTTATTCGTTACGATACCCGCGATGAGGCAAAACGTGCCATTCAGGCTATTAATGGTAGCATACCGAAGGGATGCACCGAAGCGATCTCTGTTAAGTTCTCAAATACCCCGGGCAGTAATAATAAGATTCTGCAGACACCACTTCCTGCTTTTTTGAGTCCACACATAGCACGACGTATCGGCGGAGCCATGCACAATCCCGTTAACAAGGGACTCGCCCGATTCTCACCTATGGCCGGTGATATGCTTGACGTTATGTTGCCCGGTACAAATGGCATCAGTGGTGTAGCGCCCGGCGGTGGCTGGAGCATCTTTATCTACAATCTTGCACCGGAAACCGAGGAGAGCACACTGTGGCAATTGTTTGGCCCCTTCGGTGCTGTACAGAGTGTGAAAATAATCAAAGATGCCGCAACCAATCAGTGCAAGGGTTACGGTTTTGTGACAATGACCAACTACGAGGATGCAATGATGGCAATTCGTGCTTTAAACGGATATGCCCTGGGAAATCGGGTGCTGCAGGTCAGCTTCAAAACGAACAAGCAAAAGTAAAGTATTCACATAATACACCAAGAAAACACACTCACACATACACACCACCGCCCCATTTCATTTTAATTTCGCCCCTCTCGCTGGTCTCCTAACCAAAGAAATCTCCTATCCCAGCCGTTTCATTTACACATTCTTTCACACACACACACAGTAACTATATTTATTTTGGCGGTTTTGCAGGCTAGGCAAAAAGTTGATATTTAACATAATTGATTATTGATAAGAGTATTTAAAGTTAAGCAAAATAAAAATAACACGCGGTCGGACGAAATCTGCATAAATCTATAAATATATATATAACAAAATATAGCGATAGGGGCGTCAGCCCCAAAATTGACGATAGCAGCGCGCGCGTGCTAGCATGTCTGTCTGTGTGTGTGCGTGGGTGCGTAAAACCGCGGTCGTATATATTTTGTGTTTGTACATATACTTATAAATATTGTTTTCTTGTTGCCCAGGGTGAATTGGGACGGGGGAGGGTTTGCGAAAATTATAAGAAATTTCGTGCTGTCACCGGGGAAAAAAAACCCGGAGACAAGCACGCATAGCCAAAATTAGACACGAATTAATGTTAGAGAATGGACAAAAATGGGTGGAGCTTGTGCAGTGGTTGTGATGGTGATGGCGCCGCAGCGGGGGATGTTTCCGCAGATTGATCTCATATAATATGCGTTAGGGGTGCGCTCGCGCGGTTCGTTCTATTGCGCAGGTCGTGAATCATGACGAAGTAAATATGTATAGAGGGTTATTTGATCTTCTAGTAAAGGTGAATGTGTGTGTGCGTTCACCCCTTTAAATAACACACATACATATATGCAATGTGCGTATTTGTTCGTATTACATAACGTCACCCCAGCTGCTCTGGCCTTATGTACAGAATAGAAATCGGGGTTTGCTTTAACTACACGGTGTATTATTGCTTTTGTGTACTTCCAACCGGATTTCTCATGATTCCTGAGTGAATCCAATTCGGACACAATATATACAATTGCGTAACGTTTTTAATTGCATTCGAATAGCACCTCTGAATTGAAATACATAATCAATTCCATGGCATCCCTTTGTTTTTTCTCTGTGGGAGTGGTGCAATATATTATTGATGAATTAAATTCGTCCCTCAGCCAAACCGTAAGCGCATCCCCCCGCAAAATCATATAATACTCTACTGTTTTGCTGCAAAACATAATTAAATGACGTTTGGACGCCAATAATTCAATTTTTGACATAAGGTTTCGAACCTACGCACGCACACACACGCACATCCCTATATGTATTATAATTACGATGCGTATTTTACACACACACGTACACACCTTTTTGTTTCAATTTATTCACGTGTATGAACGCTATAATTATAATCTATTTATTTGTAACTTTAAGACGACAATGTAGAGGGTTGAACAAAAAATACACACACTACTATAACGTTAATTATACACACATTCACCCTCAAAGAAGAAAAAAAAACACACACACATAAACAAAATGATGATAATACATTCATGTGAAATGAATGGAAAAAAGTTCTAGTCAAACTTGATCTTATAAAATAATATATATTAATATAACTATAAAATCATGAAAAAACAAATTATTAAAACTTACAAGAAAATCACCCCCACGCACATAAATGTGTGTGTGCGTGCTTCAAAAAAATGAGATCGCCATTTGTTTACTTTTTTTTGCAAATGGCCGATCGACCCACGTGAAGATAGCGCGCAGCTAGTAGCAAATGACAACATATATAAAAACAGTAATCAACAACAAAAAAAAAACATCAATCGTATCTATTAATATTTATTGTCTAGATTAATTTATATTTAACACATACACACTAAAAAAAAAATATTGTACGTATTTTATTTATATTTATGTATTTATGTAAACAACAACAGCACGAACGCGCACATACAGGCATACATAACCACACAAAATCAAGTTTTTGAATTCATATATATTTATTGTAACGGCCAATTTCGGTACGTTTCACATTCGCGTCCTACACACTAATTATTTACAATGATTAAATTGTCTAATAAACTGTACTTACGGCAGGTAAATTATATGAATAATTTATCTGTACAAAATATAGAGTGTGTGTTTTGTGTTTGTGTGTGTGTGCGCGCGTGCTGTAGTACCATGTGTAGGGGTTGAGTATGAGGTGCAACGTGCGCAACGAATCCAAAGGGTACCGCACAAATCGCGGACATATGTTTGTTTTTTTTTGTCAATAATAATTACTAATGCATTTTGGTCAGTCGTAACGCACTCACCCCTGTCCTCTCATCCACATGCTACTATATTTAAAAAAAAAAAACATTATTTATACATCTCGAACACTGTGCGCATATATTTATAACTTATAATTACTATTTTGTGTTTTTACGAGCCCACAATGATGTGTTCGAGAAAACAATATATATTATACACAAAAAAACTATGTAACTGTGAATTTCGACAATTCAATAGCACAAATTGCGCGCATACCCACGCAATTCGGTGCCTAGTGAATTAGAATTGATGTTGTGTGCAATAGATAATATATTCACTATCTCTAATTATTTAAAAAAAAAAACTACATTTATTAATCTATATGTAAACAAACAAAACAAGAAAACAAAACGAAAGTTGACAGGAGGAGTGGGATTCTCAATTGCAATTTATAAAAAGAGATCAAAACAGACAATGCAAAAAATAACGAACATGCATATACAACTACAACAATTCGTCGATGGTGTTTGAACGCGTGCAGAGAGAAACATCCTGTCACTCGCTCTCTCTCTTTCTCTATCTCTCTGCTTCATCCACCATTCGTACTGACTTTATTTTTAATTCTTAGTGGTAGTTTTCATTTGAATCTCCCGCGCGTATTTATTATATTATAAAAAAAAACAACACACATATAATATATTATTTATAATTTATTCTATATACGATATTTGCCGATTGTTTGGTTTTATTTTTTTCTAGATTTAGATTTGATTTTTTTTCCTTTATTAGTGTCACACTTTTTTCCTATAATTATTTGCAATTTTAAAAAGAACACAAACATATTTATTTTAATTTGTATTGTTTCTAATTGAGAATCAATCCAATGAGTACACCAAAAATTTACATTGTCTATTTAATATTCATAAACACGATGGTTAATATAATATATTAAAACTCCCAGTTCCCGAACCCACTTCAAAAGCCACATACATAACCCCCATATCCATCATCGTCATAACCCCACTTTATTTATTATTAATCAGAACAACAAAATGGGATTTGCGCAATTGCATTTTTTTCCACCAATTATATTTTATTATAATAAAAACAAAACAACAACAAAAAAAAAATAGAGAACACACACACACATACAAATTTATAATTATAACAGCAACAACAACTACAAAAAACGAACTCGATGAAATAATTCATTTCAATAATCTTATGTTTGCTTTCATGTATGATTTTTTGAGTAACTCAATAAATTTTTTCGCTAGAAATTTTATGGTTTTCGATCTTGATTTTGTATATGTAATCTGTATTATTAACATTGTAACAAACCCCAAAAACAACAAAAATCAGAGCGAGACAACAAAATTGCACTCTATATTACAACACAAAAACATACGCACACAATTATATTATATTATAAATGTTTTCGTTTATAATTATTATATTCACATTGCGCGTCCATTTTGGTTTCGTACCATTTTCAGTTTAAAAATTATCTGAATCTCTAGCGCCCGTGTATGTGTATGTGTATTTTTGTGTTTGAATGTAGTATGTACGTGCATGCGTGCCAATAAAAATAAAAGAGACAGCACGCGGTAAGTATATTATTTCCTCTGATCGCGTTACGTTTTTCTGGTTATCTTTCTTTCTTAATATTTATTAACCATTTCTTTTAGCCGTGTGTTTGCGAGTGCTCAACGACCACTCCGTGATTTATTATTATCTGTTTATTCTACATCTTCTTTTGCAGGCGTCTTCTTTGGTTGAGTACACACATTATTTATTAATAAATAATCAAAACCCATTTTTATTCATTGCGTAGAATAACACCACCTAAATCTCTTTCTCTCTGCGTCCTTATTTGTGTATATGAGTGCGCGTGAAAGTGCGATTGTGTTTTTGGTGTGTGCGCCTGCGACAAACCCCACATTATTTTATATATGTAAAAAAAACGTATATTTTTCAGTTTTATTATAAATACACACAAAATCTTGCTTATTAATTACGTTTTTTTCGGTAACCCAATTTAATTTGAATTTGAAATTAATTTTGTAAAAAAAAAAAACGCAGCCGTTTTTCATATTTTGTGTTTGAACATTTTTTAACTTATTAATTACTCTTCCCTCTCATTCTTTATTACTGCTCTTTTGCGCTACAACGGTACTGCACTTATCCAATTTTCTTTTTTTATTCTTTTCTATAAAATAGTAGACTATACAATTGACTGTGATAACTCTATATATTTTCCTATATATATATAAAAAAAAAAAACAAAAAAAAAACGACTAAAATATAAAGAATAAAAATAATAAGACTGAAATACATGTACACAATATTTTTTATACGAATAAATGGTTGAATTTTATACACACAACTTGGAACTTGTGAAGATTTGTTGTTTTGGGGCGACAAGTGTTGTTTTCTTTTAGATATTGGAAGCGGCGGTTTTGGAGGGTTCGATCGGTGTTTTATATTTAGATATGGTTGATCGATCACTTTTGGCAAAATCAACATTTATTTCTAAATGTAATATTTGCAAATATTAAAATGTACTTTATTTTAAAAAAAATCATTAATTATCTAAATGTCTAAATGTTATTGCATGCGTAAAATTATTTAATTTTAAATTATAAATCGAAAATATGCATATGCATCCAGAATTTGCATGATACTGGGTACACATTTAATTTATAGTGTACTCCAACAGTGCATAACATTTTACAACATAAACAGTGTAAGAGAGAGAAACGAATACGATTATTTGGACTTTCATCCCGTTGACCTTTGTATTTTATTTAATTTTATACAAGTCAGCGAAATGACAGTTTAAAAAATGGTACAAAATATGTGTGACAGTTAGACACAGTTTATTTTGCTAAATTCGAAGAGAATTTTTACCAGAAATGGCTAGATTGTAGAAAGATGCGTTCAATGTGGAAGGCAGTCTTGAAATCATCTTAACTACGGACTATATAAGAGATAATGGGACACCATCATTTTGGGGATCATCAAAAACCGAACCATAGTGATTTATATTTTTGTGTGGAGTAAGCGTCGAAATATAAAAAAATAAATTATATTATAAATTTGTTTTAATTTCTTTGTGGTATTTTATTTAAACCGTTAAATCGTATTCTGACTCTTCTAAATAATGACTCCTCAAAGTAACAGCGACCAAATTTAAAATTTATAAATACAGGTAACAAACGAAATTGTTTTCATTCGAAGTTTGAACTTCGTCAAGAAAAATGGATGAATGGCCTTTTCCTCATTAACAAATTAATGGAATTTGGATAACTTCGGAAACATGAGACTATGTTTTGTAAACAACATAACCATGGGTCTGTGTCCCGTACAGCAGAGCAATCTGAAATCCGAGAGTATTTTTGGAGATCATTTGAGCCGAGAAATAAATATTTACATATTCACGAGAATCGAAATTATTTACAATAATATTAAAAAATAATTCGAAGGTGACCAAAATGCACACCTCCACTTGAGAGAAATTCACTTGACAAAAATTCAAATTAAGTAAAATAGCAATATTATGTTAAAGTCGTATACGCGAATAGTTGTAATATAAAAAAAATATATTGAGAGCTGGCAGCGCCAGTGTTTATATGAAAACGACGACGCGGAGACCATTTCAAAGTAATTTGAAAATTAACTCAATGAAAAAGGAAGTGGCCCCCAAAATGAATTCTGAAATATTATTACTAAATTACTCAACAGTGCAATATGTACGGTACCACCATTATTAGGGATTTCAGAAAGGCTTCTAATGCCTTAACTCCACTACAAACCATATACCAAATACCACGAACCATTTACCATTTACAATTTTTGGTTATTTCAGATATATTTTATATACTTCTTCCACAAACAATAATAATCTCATTGGATCCTTTAATCCCTTGTGGGACATGGAGCCAGTGTGCGATGCCGCACACCGGATTCATTGACCATTACGGGTTCACACGAGTGGTCAGCTCATGCTAATGTTCT
>JANSTU010023573.1:0-13110 GCA_027564075.1 Bolitophila hybrida
TGTCTGATTGTGCTTTGAAACCAATTGCAGTTGATACGAGTATTTGGGGCGAAACAAAGTTCGCCGGGTCAGCTAGTTGATTATATAGAGATGAGTAATCTGGCGCGACAAATATAAATTAGTATGCATATTAGGCATGGCCGCTCGCAAACATACAGTTTATGTTTGTTTATTTAATTCGCTCACTCTGGAACAAAAGCTATAGCGAGCAGCGTTCGCCATCGTGTTTTATATATTTTTTATTTTATATTTTTATTTTTTTAATGTGTTGCATGACGTAATACACATATATGTATATAATATATATGTACGTAAATATCATTTGCACATAACGGCAAGACCTTGAACGGTTTATTTTATATATTATATTTGTGTCTGCGTGAATGTATGCATGTTTTTCGCATACGCATACCACTCTGCACAGTGTGCATGTGTACGTTAGAATGGCATCACGCGGTGATGAGGCGGAGAACATATGTATGTCTGTCTGTGTATGTAATTACATAATAGGGTTGATGCAACGGGCGTTAGTAAACGAATTCGCGATTAGTTTATGTATTACCACCCTTTTTTATTTATATTATATATTTATAAATGTTATTATGTGTGTGAGTGAAACGAAACGTGCGCAATATATATATATATATATATATATATACATAAAAACTGACCTAGTCAACAATGTGTGTGTGCGCGCGCATGTTGAAATTGTCGTGTATGTATGAATTTGTAGATGATGACGCAATACACGCGATGAGAGTGTGGTTGGCCAGGTGCGATATGAGGCAACCCTCTTTTTCTTGCCTTGATGTAATAAGCAAGGACTCGTGCGCATGCGTGAAGAAAATCAAGCGTGCTTTTTCAAGGACGTGTGCACACTGCGCAAGAGCCTTCAAGAAGTACTGAAGAAGTCGATGTACGCGCGAGGGAGCTAAATAGAGACGAGAAAGTCGCAAGTATAAAATAAAGGGAGAGAGAACAGAACGACTTTTCGATGTAATTTATTATAGCGGATATGACTATATTATATTTTCGGATGGATTTATTTACTGTGTGTAAATGAGACGCATGGCTTTGTTCTATATTCAAATCAGATTATTCAATTTTTTGTCTTACTCTGTTGCGTCCATAAATATTCGATCGATACACATAATTTCATATGTGTGCAAGCGTTTTATAGTAGGCTTCCATTACTCAATTGCGCGTATATATTATCAAGAACACGTGTTTGATCTGTTTACAATTTTTTTTTGACAGACACGTGAGCTTTTCTAGTTAAAAAAAAACTATTTGTACTAACCCTAGTTATGTTATTCCAGATTCAGTACACCCATACTATGTCATCAGCGGTGGAACAGCTTTTAGAAGCGGCGCGGTTCATTGAAATGCAAGAACTTCGCCAGCAAAGACAGTACAAAGTTGGAATAGCCGGATGCACTCCCCCCGATTCGCCAGTCACCACCGGTGGTCACTATATTATTCAGAATGGAGACTATACCAGCCTTGCCCAGTCGGCCGTCGTTCGCATCGACGGAATCAAAGGTAGGTTATACTCGTATTAATATACTTTTCCCCGAAGCGTTAGACGAAATTATAGAAAATACCAAACAACCAAAATGTATGTAGTATTATTTATAAGCTTGCTAAAACTCTCAGTTCTCAGTGTTTTTATTTTTTAATGTTTTGTTAGAAATGTATTTGAAATCCCAGAAAAAAACTCAAATATGGCGTTATCTTTTTCACTCTTAATTTATTTCAAATTTAGTTTTGGATACGACTATAATAAATAATTCCATTTTTTCCTCCTAAAAATCAAAAATTCATCTAATTTTAAATAAAAAAAATGTATTCCGAAAAAATTGATAGATTGATTTTGAACCAATTGAGTAAACACGTGATGGTCATATTAATTAGAGAGTTTTTTTGAATTTATATAATTAAGTATTTTAGATTCTATGAAACTTTAAATTTTTGATTCACTAAAATTTTATTAGGCCCAGAATAAAAAAAAATAAATAAATCAAAAAAGAGAAATAAATAATAAAATAGGTAATTGAATGTGATTTGAGGTAAAAACTCACTTTTTGTAGTTTTTACCATTATTTTTTCCTCATAATATATTTCCAAGTAGAAAATAATTACTACTGTTACTATTTTTGCTAAATTTTGGTCATAATATGCTATTTTTAAACGTGTTTTAGTCTTAATGGCTAAATTGTTATTTGTATTAGTCATAGAATTCTCTTTCTGATTATAATATTTTGCTATTTGGTAATATTATATACAAATTAGTTTGAAATGCTTTTGAGTTATATATATAACACATAAATCTTGCAAAATTGTTTTCAATATTATTATTTAGTAATTGTCAACTGTAGACAATTCTAATAATAATGACCAAATAAATTAAATGAATTAAAAATTATATTGACTATTTTGTAATAAACTCTAACTAAAATAAGATATAATATGACATTTAGTAGAGATATTTTCCATGAATTAGAATAGAATAATTGTATTTATTATCACAAAAAATATTTTATGTATTTTTAACTCCTATAAAATATATATCTTAGTTTTTTTCTTAATAAGCTGTTTCCGTTATTCGGCCTTAAAAACTTATTTAAAAACAAAATTTAAAAAAATCTGTCCCTTTGATATTTTACAATCTTTTTTCTTAAACTACAAGATACATTTTTCTTTACACCGAATTTTTGTTCCTTTTTTGTTCCTCAAAAAAATCGATTTTGTTTATTAAAAAATTTGTAAATGAATTAAATGATAAATAGTGATGAAAATCTCAAAGTAAAATATATTTGGTGCAAAACTGCCAACTTATCAGAAATAAGATTTTGTCATATGTACAGCTAATAAATAACTTCTGCTAAGAAGTCTTTACAAATGGTTAGTCATTTTCGTGATAAGCATATAATACCACATTGTCATATTTGTGCATATTTTTTCCCTTATTGAATTTGTTCCCCAAATCCCAAAACGGAATATTATAGTTGGCGGAAATGAACAACCTTAAAGTAGTGGTTATAGTTTTTGTATATAACGAAATAAGTGATTAATGGAGGGTTTCGGGAGAGGGGACTTATTATATTCAAATGAAATATATTTTTTGTATCTCATCCAAAAAAATGTCGATCATCTTTGCCGGTAAGGACAAAAAAACTGTTTGTTCATGGGGGTTGGGTTACAAAAAAAATGCGCCAAATGATAGCCAAAGACTAGAATACTAAGCCGGATACCTTGGCTAACATTTCTGACAATTATTTTGATAGGATAAATAATATCATCATCATCATATTTCATATTTATTTATTTATTATTATTTCTTTATAAACATTTAGCGTGATACTTTGAAGATATCATAGTTTACTGAAAATTCTTCAATTTTCATTAATAATATTAATAATTTTTTATAAAATACACATTGTTTTAAACTTTAAACATATTTGAAATATTTAAAAAATATGATACTTGCGTAAACGCAGTCCCATCTAGAAAAGGACCGTTTATCGGTGACAATATGTATTGTATATATAATACACATGTCATTAAATGTATGTACTCATTAGCAAAAGTAACACACACATACACTTATAATAAATCGCAATCAAAACAGCACAGCGCAAACAGTGTGGTTACAAACAGGTTCATTGCGGTGCAGAATGGCTACGTGATCCACACACACTTGTACAAAACTCTATCTCTTTCTGACATATTCTCATTAGTTTGCAGATCAGTGTGTGTGTGTGAGTTTGTCGTTTAAATGCCTGTGTGTGCAAGCGCTACTGTTTGTTTGCAATTAGCAAGACTATTAACATTATTGCTACTTACAACCACAAAAATAATAAACATTCCAAATACTCACACATATTAATATAATCACGCACACACACATACACTTCCAGGCACAGTAAACAATAAATGTGTATGCTCTCAAATGTTGCGCGTTTATTGAATATGGTGTTTCGTATGCGTATGTTCCGCGATTGTTTGTATTTTGCTTTTGTGTGTAACATTCGCATATTCTAAAAGTAGAACTTTCTTGTTTTCGGATTTGTGTTGCTCTGCTCTGTTGCTCTCTGTTTCTGTGTGTTTGTGTTCTTACCCCGCTGCGCAAGCGACCACATGGCAAAAAATGCACAAAACTTTTAATACTCGTCTGCTGCACACACACGCAGCGCGGATGATTCGCATTGACGCCACACTCTCTCTCTCTCTCAACTTCGTTTGATCTGCGCGTGCTCTCTTATTACTTCTTTTACGCTGTTCGCTCTTTTTATATGTGTGTGTGTTGTTGTTATTTGTTCCGTTTGTTGTATATTATTGTATGCAAACAAGTAAGTGCGCGTTGTTTGAGCGCTCTGGCCACGTGTTCACTTCGCAGAAACACACACAGATATAAATAAATACTGACGCCGTTGCCAGATTTAATTGAACTGCGGAACGCAGAGTGGGGCATCGTGGCAAGTCAATGAACTAGAAATTGTGTGTAATGTTTTTTTTATAGTATACACGAAGACCATGTACGATGATTAGTGAATAAATACAAAAACAAAATATTATCTATTATCTAAATACGAAAGTGTTGGCCCAGTCAAAGTCATAATATAATTGATTGTAAATATAAGGGTTTATCGCTTGTTATCGGTAAATATCTGCAAAATCAATAATGCGCAAAGGATGTTTATTTTTGTTGCTTCATATTTACAGTTACACCGTTTTCATATTGGATTGTCTCTAGTCGAAAGAGGGACGGCACTCCGGTGTATGCCGAGGTGTTATCGCACCTGTACGCTTTTCACCTGCGACGCTCTACTTAAAAAAAATACTATATATGTGTTATATGCAAATAAATCGTCGTTAAAAATATAGTAAATAAATATATATATGTATATATATACACAGTATGAAAAACCCATATATATAATTATGTATTCACAACGTCATGTAAATAGATAATAAAGTGAACGCACTCGGGTGCGCGCACGTGCTTAGCGTCTTTGCGGCATTCAAACGGCAATAACTGTCCGTTAAAAGGTGTATTTTATTGTATTATTATTTTTATTAGATGCTAACCACCTGTGTGTCACGTGGCATTTTTTATCATTAACATTTTTATGTGCATTTTTGTAAATTGTGTAAATTTTACGTGAAAAATAATTATTTAAAAAAATGAAAATCACGTTATTTCATTATTCAAAATATTTAAACTTAGATTTATTTCATTAAGTACCCCATAGTAATGTTGGTTATGTTTTCATTAAATGAATTGTATAAGCATTGCTTCCAAAATAATAACTATAATACTTATTATTATTTAAATATTTAACTTTAAATACACATATACGCCGGTAACTCAACATTATAAGGTTAAATTCCTTATTCTTATTTACCCAAACAAACAAAAATACAAATTTTAAGTTATACACATTTAATACAAAAATAAACAATAAATTTAAAAAAAATCTGAAATTGCTCATATAATCACGCATCAATTTGCAAATTACCTTCGCAATTTAGAGGTTCCTCCCACCCACACACACACATCCATATAAAAACGTTGCACATGAAGAACGCACGCGCAATTATTGTTCGTATGCATTTTTAAATAATTTATTGTTTATTGAACCCGCACGCGCGTTTTCGATTTATTTCGCAAAGCATTCGCAAAATATTTGAGGTCACCGCATGCGGCATATTATTCCGTGCACTCTCATACAGTATAAACTATACCGCAACGTTGCCATTTTGTATATAAGTGTGCTGTGTGTGTGTTTGTATGTATTTAATTAATTGAAATGCAACGCACAAAAACAATTAATTTATTTATAAACCAAATAAGCACACAGAGAGTGACTATATAAGTATTTTATTACATTGCACACACCTCGTGCGCAAGAGTTATCTATATACAATTCGCAGAAATGCAAGAGCGAGTGTACGATGTGTGTGTCTTCGCGTCAGCAGTAATTATGTACATACACATACATACATTTAACGATTATAAATGTAATTGAGCAAGTGTAGAAGTGGTTGCGCCACTGTATTATGTACTTGTTGGTTCAACATGTGCTCGGACGCAGTCAGTTGTGGTAGTATAACATATTGATGAAATTCACAGTGATCAGAATATTTAATCTTTTCCGCATCGGGTAACATGACGGACTTATTAAAAATCTATATTATTCGTTTGTTTTTTTGGTTTCAAATAATTTAAATAAAAATAAATATGTTTTATGAAGCTACATAGTGACATCATTTACATTGGACCCTTTTATTTACATTTTTAATAATCCTAAAAAAAAAGTTTTATTATTATTTTTTAGGGTGACAAATCACAAATCATCTATAAATTACAAAATTACTTTGTGTTTATTACATTTTTAAAGCAATTCTTAAACCAATACTGCACTTTAAACAATGTAATTCCAATCGAGTGGGTTTAAAATATATACAATGCAAATATATGTATTACACATTCCGTCCACCTGTTTTGTTTATCTCGACAAAATGCAATATGCATAGTGTTTGCTTAGCCAGTTGCTGTGTAGGAGTTTGCAGCTGCGTCATCGTCTTGTATGTTGTTTATTGTTATTAATTTAGAGATTAGAAATTAGATTAAAAAAAATTTAATTTCCTGTTGATTGAAATAATTCCACTGCACGAGACACTGAGAGTATATAGCCAACACTGCATTTTCCCATTATCATTACATTTTCTATATTATTATACAATATTTATGTTATATGCGTTTGTTTTGGTGGTTTAATTATTTTTTATTAAAATTTTTATTCGTTTGTTTGATTTTTGTTTTTTTCTGTTTTTCTTTTCAATTTTTTTAGAAGAACCATTCCTAAATGAGCACACAGTAGCGCCACCTCTTGTAGTGATAGCATCCCAAAATCATACAAACCATCACCACCACCCCACCCATTCCCTGTCGCCGCTCTCATACGATGCATCACGTAGTCGAAGTTCGTCCTTATCATCAAACCCAATTACAGCGAATGGCGTTCACCATGTGCTGGCCGCCGGTGAGGATTCATCACAGTCTAGTCTAAATCTGAGCAGTGCGTCGAGTGGCTATTTAAGCGGTGGCAGTGCAAACTCTAGTGTAGGCATAAGCAGTTTAAATTTAAGTGGGAACGGCAGCAATGGCAATGGTGGTACCTCATCGATGGCGTCTGGTTCCAGTCAAAATGGATCTAGTCCCGATCATATGATGTCACATCAGGCACAGATGTCATCGAACCGAAGGAGGACCATTAGCTCGAATAGCAACGGGTATGTATTGGGCTTTTTAAAGATTTGATTTATTTGTATTCACAGATTAACTTCTTTAAATCCTATTTGAATGGTCATCGCTAAAGTTTACGTTATTTTCCATAATATTAGGTTTGGCACGCGAGAAGTTCACAATAAATTGGAAAAGAATCGACGAGCCCATCTGAAAGAGTGCTTTGAAGCACTGAAAAAGGAACTGCCTATAAACCAAGAGGAGAAGAAAACATCGAACCTATCGATTCTGGGAAATGCATGCCGAACCGTCCAGGTACGATTATATAATAATTGATTGTTTTTATATATAAATTAATTGAATATTTTTTTTGTTTTATGTTGTGCAGACACTGAAACGAAAGGAACGAGAGCTCGAGCATGAAATGGAACGACTGGCCAAGGAGAAGGTGGCAAAACAGAAACAGATTCTCTTTCTGAAACGTGGTATTTCATCGCAGTACGATCATAGTGATGCATCGTTTCTGTTACCGGACAACGATGTCGTGATGGGAAATGGCGGTCGAGAAAGATGTAAGTGTTCGGTTTTGTATTAATTTTCATTATTGGGATGGATGTATATATCCAATATTTGACAATTTCTTACTATCTATATTTTTTGGGAAATAATTTCTATATTTTTTGCAAGACAAAATAAAAAGTAAAAAATGAGTAATTCGTGGAATATAATTCCTTCCTTAAAACAACAATTTTTAGAAAAATAAATTATAAAAATCCTTAGGAATATGATTTATTTAAAAAGAGAACCATGTAACTAACGAGGACAGAAATCTTCTAAAGTGCATTTTCGTCACCAAATTATTTGGTGAGAAGAATTCACTGCCGTGGAGTAAATTTTTGTTACCTAATCACAATAACCAATGAAAAGTGTTTAAAACTAAACACAATACTAGTATTTCATGATATTGTTGTTGTAAAGGTGGTGACAAGAATTCACAATTGACAATTGAATATTGTCACACAACACAACCCTCACGCACACTTAAACTTAACTATTTTTATTATGAATTTTAAAATTTTTAGATAATTTTCATTGTTTTTTTTTATATAATTGCACTATTAGGCCATTATACAATATTTCTTATTTTTTTTATTATATCTCACTTGTAACGATTTAATTAGTCATCACTAATCACTAACAAAATGATTTCACTTTCTATATACAGATTCTTCGGAAACTCTGAGCGAACCATCTCTGCCCAGTTCAGGTCGTCCTAGGTACAGCTCCACGAGCTCATTATCTAGCGCTGCAACTGCTTCTTCACCATGTGCCGGTGTACCTGTAAGTGTTTAAATAAAATCTCCAAAAAAAGAAGAAACATATCTTATCCATAAATCAATTCCCAAAAAAAAAAACTCAGACTCAATCGGCAATGTCAAATGTGATATCAGCATGTAATTCACCAAATTCACCAAGGCAACACTCGTTAAGTCCCACCACATCGATAACTCAGGTTTCGATGCCATCGCAAAATATCAATTCGAAAAACTATTCCAATTCATCGAATGCTAATTCCGCACTGAAAATTACGCCGATTGTGTCGAACGGCAACAACAACAACACCAATGGCGGCAATCACATTGCCATTAATTTCACCACCAGTGAGGGTATCTCACCAGCTCTGTTGTCGGCCACAAGCGCTGCATTACCGTTGACACTGAATTCCACGCAGTCGCCGGCAACAACGTCCAGCAGTCTGCAGATCATCAGCACAACGAATGGCATCGTAAATAACGTTGGATCAACAACCACCAAAGTGCTGAGCGGCAAGAATGGTATTCGATCAGCGATCGAACACTCACAGCCGCATAATCTGTTTACGTCTAATTTGAACGATGTTGGCAAATTGTCGGCAGCCTCTAAAATAGATGAGCCACCGACTAAAATGCTGAAGCTCATTAACGGTGGCTTTGTGTCACAAGACAGTAAGCTCCTGCCAGCCGGATCACTGACCCTATCTCAAGTATGTATTTGAGAAGATTTGTAAATCTGTAAATCTAATTAAATGGGATTTTTGTATTTTTTTATTGAAGGTGGTCGTGAGTCCTATGCCGATGCGAGTTATTGGTCAGGCACAGAATGGTCTGGCAACCATTGAGCTGAGTTCCGGTGGTAAGTGTCATTTAAGCAAATTCAACTATGTGCAAATGATCTGATTTGTGATTCGCTCCTCTCTAATTTTAGTGCAACGCAATCACAATACTCACCAGCATGCGACAAACGGAGCTCAACTGCACAAGTTACTCGTCAGCGGAAGCAACAGTACAACAAATACAGTGGCGTCCACAGTAAACTGTTCGGTAGCCGCTGTTGCCGCGGCCGGTACCCCAGAATTGGCAAGACTCCCCGGTGGAGCCGAACTAAATATTCTGCCGGCCGGCACAAATGGCACGACAAGCATCTATCGCAGCAACAACGGCAAAGTTGCAATTGTAAACAATGGTTTCACATTCAAAGGTGTGTCCCATCCAAATGCCCGATCTTAGTTGTCATTTACTTATTTTTGCCGTGTATATGTGTGTATGTGTGTGTGTCTGCGTGCATGTGTGTCTGTTGTATTTTTTATAAGCACAGAATTTCTGGCCAACAGAGATTCAAGTTCCACGACGACTACTGCTCGGTCGAGCTGCTCTGCATATGCTAACCTCAATGCAATGGGCCTAAGACTAGTCTTTATTTCGTCCCAGAATGGCGTCGCCAAAACAACAACAACAATTTAACATCAACGTATTCTACACACATAATTGTGTCTCTCAGTTCATAAAATGCAATTTTGTTTCCTTATTTTTTTATGGATCACGGACATGTTTTGATTTATATTTTTTTGTTCCGTGTTATTTTGTTGTTTTTGCGTAGGTCGTTTCGACGCCATTGTCCAGAAAAGGACAGAGTTTGCCTATAATAGGCACACAGTACCTGATGAGCGCAGCCGTTGTCAAATAAAACCAATGGTCTTCACTGTTGCAACGGGCAACGGCAATACAACCACAACCGTAGTACACAATAGATCCATTCAACAGCGTTTGCCGATCTTTTCCTCGGCCACCAGTGCCAAGAATAATTATAATATTAATATTCATAAAAAATGGTGGCTGTGGTGCATAAGTTCAAAAGGCCATTTGAATGGAGGCGTATGTGTACATCTTTATATATATATATATATATACATATAAATATACACAGTATATAATAATCTATAATTGTAATATCATTATATAATAATTGTATCATTTCAAATCATACATATATGTGTCAGTTAAACCATGTTATTTGTTAAATTTGTTAAAACTTTTTGTTTTGTTTTCGAAAAAAAAACTACAAATTAGAAAATGTTCCAGCAACAACAAATTACACAATCACACAGATTCACAGAACGCACATACACAGCCACATATGTACAATCACACGTAAACTCCGCTTTGTGTATAAAACCGAGCTTATATTGTAACAACAACATATAAAAAAACACACACACACATAAACGAATCGATAGAACGCCCAGAAAAATATTAGAAAATCACTAGAGAAAAAATACAAAAAACAAAATGCTAAAAATATCATTGTTAGACTTTATTCTATCTATACATATACACAAAAATGCATGTAAAAAAGATTAATTATGTACACACTCATTCATACACACAAAACACTCATACAAAAATCACAAACACACGTACAAAAAAAAACTCGAGAAAAAAGTACTAAGAAAATATTTTCCAAATTTAATTATCGTCGCGCAGTTCCTTATAACCTCTGTTGATGTATACATACAATTTTTTATATATATATATATATTTTTATTATATATTATATATAAATGTGTGCATGCAAATATTATTTATGTTATTATTACATAGATAAAAAAAAACATACACAAAAATCAACAGTAACAAACAAAATACATAGACAAGTTATTATTAATTTAAATTATTATTTTTTTATTGTTACACACATTTTGGCTTAAATTAATTTCTTAATAAATTATATATTTATTTGTACAAAACAAACAAACAAAAAACATATATTTGTTTAAAACTAGATTAATTACTTAGCAATCAAAATAATTTATTTTTTAAGCTAATTTATTGTTGTTTAGAATCATTTATAAGTAATTTACACACACACTCAGACAAACCGACACTTTTAAAACTCTAATCAATTCACATAAACAACACAAGTAAAATATTTAAACACAAACATACAACAAAATAAAAATTGGTTGTTTTGGGACTAAATACAATCTAAATCTAAGGTTAAATGAAAAAGCAATATTTATTAATCGTAAAAAAACATAAAAAATGGCATGTAGAACTTTTTGTCCGCCACATTAACAAAAATAAAAATAAAATAAATGTACGCTTTGAATGTTGGCTAACTAAATGCCACCTTTTTCAGTGGTGCCGTGATTTTTTCGTGTACGCTTGCATTTTGATCAATTTGATTGTTATCTTTTTTCAATTTAAATTGTGCAATTATATAGAAAGAACACTTGTTTGTTTAAATCTCACTCAAATACTTACCAATCTATCGAAAATTCTCTGTACAAACAGTATTGGATATATTTTCAACAATAACTTTATTTTTTTATATTTGATATTTGATTTTACATTTGATGCATTTTGTAGGCAAAATTCAAACATTTTAAACTCGATCAAATTTTGTTTTTTATAATATGTATAAATTAACGTAAAACTAAGCAAAATCTTTATTTAAATAATTATCGTTGAAACTAAAGACAAAACTGCATCGTGTGCAGGAT
The DNA here is from genome assembly GCA_027564075.1 of Bolitophila hybrida. Classification (NCBI taxonomy): domain Eukaryota; kingdom Metazoa; phylum Arthropoda; class Insecta; order Diptera; family Mycetophilidae; genus Bolitophila; species Bolitophila hybrida. The sequence continues at coordinate 12,072 of JANSTU010023573.1, forward strand.
TTTTTGATAATTGATTTTTCCTCTCCTATTTTCATATACATTATACATACACACCACACATAAACACTCACACATACAAACAAATATGATTGAAATTATTTCTGATAGAAAATCCGTACATAATTGTAGAGAAAATATTTCTAAAATAACAAAAAAATAAACTTTTAAAACAACTTTTTCTACACAACAACAAAAAAAAAACTAAAAACCATATATTATATACAAAACAACAACAAATCTTGTACATAGTCCTTAACCAATTTTAACTGTACATATTTAAAGCAAATTATATATATATATATACAAATATAATTATATATTTAATAAAAATTATCAACCAATCTGTATAATATGTATGTGTAGTAAAGTCTGGATAGGGCGAATTTAAAATATGGATCACGTTGAACTCCGGCTCTTGACTATAATAAATTATTAATAAAAACAAAAATTAGTATTAAATAACAATAAAAAATATTTATAGTGAATTTCGAATCTTTGCCGCCACGCGCATTCTGCTTGTTATGTATTTGTACATTTTGATTCTAGACGCGTTATCGTTATTTTTACTTTTGTCGGTCTTTTTTTGTGTATTCGAACCGTTTGAAGGACCATTTTATGTTTTGACCGGAGATCATGTGATCTGATTTTGTTTATAAGCCAGTCCGTTTAATTTGAAAATAATCGGGACAAGACATATATACTATATACACAACTTATAGCAAATTTCAATCTTTATTAACCCCACCACCATCACAACCTCCCCCACATATACACACAAACATGTACACAGACACACACACATATATAGATATTTATATATTATACTGAGTACTATCTGTTCATGTAAACACAAAAAATCTCATAACAATGAAAAAAAACACATTACAAAAACAAAACAAAATATATAATTAAACAACAAAACAAAAAAAGTCATTATTACGTCTAGAAAAAGTGCATTATTAATATTTTTAAACAAACATACTTATTTTTATTCAATCACACATACAAAAACCCACACACGACACAAGTAAAATAAATA
>JANSTU010023584.1:0-13109 GCA_027564075.1 Bolitophila hybrida
GCTTCACTAAAAATGCAATATATCACAAACTAATAGTCCGACAGCTGTGAAATTTATACACGCATCCTTTGAAGGTTAGTACTATAAGGAAACAAAATGGATTTGTACTAGTGGCGCCCTCTCATAGAAACGATACGAACTTTTCAGCCGACCTATTATATAAAATCGCATAACAAAATATCTAGGAAAAATTATTAGTACTGAAAACGGTCTTTATTCACGTCATATAGTAAGAATCTTTTCTTTAAATACAATTAATCACAAAAAAAAAAAAAAACAATTTTATTGAACATAAAAATAAATTCTTTGTTTTATTTTATTAGGCATACATAAAATATATTTGGAAAAAAAATACTCAAATTATATATTTAAAATACTATTTTTAAAGTATTTTGTATTTCGTATTTAAAATACTTTTTTAAAAGGGTGTTTTGTATTTAAATATTATTTAAAATACTGTTTCCAAAGTATTTTGTATTTAAAATACTTTTTGAAAGTATTTTGTATTTAAAATATTTTTAGAATATTTTTTGTCAAAGTCTGGAAGTATCTATATATTTATAACATTTGCGCCGAACGCACTTACATTGATCAATGAAGTGTAAATCTCTATACGAGTATTTTATGTTGACGACAAAATTATTGAGTTCGAGATAATGAATGACAAATTTGACAGATTTCTGAATAATTAAAGACCTATATTTTAACTTAATTCCAATAAGTATTTTGATCATATTACGAGTTCAATGTAAAGAAGAATTTAGTTTTTAGTTTTCTGGCTCTAATTGTATTTTGCAAAACTGCAATAATTTTAAAAGTTAACGCTCCTCCAACAATCTGCTATAATATTATATTTTATTGCTTTTACTCATGACTAGTGCTCTATCCTCAGATTTAGTAGATTTTGTCGGTCTGTCAGATCGATTTTTGTTGCCAATTTCACCAGATTCATTCCAATTTGTATGTATTTACAATTTATGAAGAACTATAACTGAAATACGTTTTTCAGTCGATACTGAACTTTAATAATAGGAATAATGACAATATTTCATGGCTCTCAATTTAGTGGGTACTAGTAAATTACATTTTGGAGTTCTAAAAAAAAACGCTCTTTTATTTAATTATACTTGCATTTTGACTTAATAATGAACACCAAAAAAAATCAAAATTGAATTTTAAACAGAAACAAATGTGATAGTTTCTTCATTTGACATCTGCCAACATTGATCCGTTCACAGTTTTTTCTACTTTCGCATCGTTTTCCGCTCTTGAAAATGTCGAGTTACGCACCCACAAATATCGATATGCGGACACAACTGATTTTGTTGTTAAATTTGAGGAAATCGTCGTTGGAATCTCATCGAATGCTTGTAGAGGCTTAGAGCATGCTCTAGGTCGTACACAGTGCCACTCATTCAATAAATTTAAAAGTGGTGATTTTGATGTGACGAACGAAGAACGCGGAAGATTACAGAAAACAGAAAACAATGATGCTCGCCAGACACCAAAAAAGTAGTTTTAGCATCGGATCATAACTGGTGATGAAAAATGGATATATTTCCAGAATCCGAAACGCTATAGATCGTATGTGGATACTAGCTACTAACCAACACAATCGACAGCAAAGCCAAATAGTTTCGGAATAAGGACAATGCTCTGTGTTTTCTAAGATCAGCGTGGTGAAACAGATACTGGTCCACGCCAGGCAGCACAAAGTGATTTTCCTGGATGACAATGACTTGGCTCCATCTGATTACCACTTGTTTGCATCAATGGGACAGGCATTTGCCGAGCAGTTCTTAGATTCGAAAAAAAATATACGAAAATGGCTCGATGTTTGGTTTGGCTCAAAAGATGAACAATGATGATAGATGATGATAGATGGTCAAAATGTATAGCTAGCGAAGGCACATACTTTGAACAATAAATCAACTACTTTTTTAAAAAAAAAAGTGTTTTTTCAAAATTAACCGGGCGTACCTGGTATGTTCGTATCATCAAATAAAATACCCAGATGTTGAAATAAAACACATATTTTGAAAGAAACGTCCATAAATGTTAGTGAATATTTATGACCGGTAGTGTATATGCATTAATAGTTTTGAATTAATCATACTACATATTTTCGTTAGAATGCCAAAATTTGTGTACGTATTAATTTTTAATTTTTTATTTTCTTTATCTTTCCTAGATGCATATCTATAAAATAATCATATTTTATCTGTCTCAAATGGAGAATTATTCGAAAAATTATATTCGAAAGGCAATATCTCTGAAATTTGATTATATAGCTAGTATATATTTTAAAAATATTGATTTAGTAAAGAACGTCCAGAAAATGATTTTGAATCAAGTAGAATAAAGACAAAAAACGAAAACCTTCAACAGTTGTAGCTCACCTGATGCATTGACCATTACGGATTCACACGAGTGGTCAGGTCATGCTAATGTGCTGTATGTGCTGTGCTACTCCTATTGGAGCTACTGTCTAACACTCACAACACATCCCCGATGGTTAGGAGTCTTAATCGCAGGACAAAAGTTCATATTTTTCAGGTATCTCTATGCACCGAGATCTATCTTGCTACTTTATATTCGGAATTGTGAATCATCAACGCCATCATACACTTATTATTCTGTACGAGACAGGTACACAGGTATAATTAGTCTAAAGCCTGAATATCTGAATTTTGGATATTTGAGTTTCGGTAGGAACAGGGATAAAACTGAGCAGATAATCGACGAATTGAGGACTGGGTATTATTGGTCATCGTCATCAAGTGATCCATGTTTAATAATTTATTGGACTAGTTCTATAGTAATTTCGATAAAATGACATATATTAAAAATAGAAAATATTATTAAATCTTTTTATAAAGCGTTCTGGTCTATGAGGTAACAATCCGAGCGATACCGTATAGAATATGATATGGTAAATATCACTGAGCTCTCCTCAATCCGTTTGCTGATAACGCGGAGCGCTTCTAATGGCGAGCTCTGGGAATTTGCACAAGCTCGTTCGAAGTATTTAGCGAAATCCCTCCTGTAGATTTTCGTTTGGCAAGTAGAAGGGCAATTTTAAAAAAGCTTTCTTTATAAAGGACCAGAGCCCTGTTATACACAAAAATTCCAACCTATAAAGTGCGAATCCTTCCACAGTGTCTTTTAACGTCTTTTGAATTCCGAAATTCTATATTACGGATTCGAAAACATCTACTATATCTAACAACATAATATTAACATAAATATAAATATAAATAAATAATAAATTGTTTAAAAACAAAGTCTGGTCAGCTAGCTTTGCATTCGCAAATTAATGAATAATTATATTACTATATACTTGAATACACTATAAATATATTATTATATTTGCAACGGATGTATTCTTGATAGAAGTTATAGTTACAAATGCCAAACAAAATAAACACAGCGTAACGGAGACGATAATTCCAATACTATGCCAATTGCCAATAAAGAATGTGTTTTCTCGCCGTTTCCATTAGCTGTTACACTGAATCAACGTCATTTCATCGTTCAACTGAGTTATCATAATTTAACGTTAGTCTCAGACAGCGCGTGAACTACACCAGTGGTAATTAGAGACACACTCGTCCAAGGAATGCCGCGTGCGAATTGCAATTTGTTGGAGAGCTGTATAGAAACCGGTTTTTGAGATTGGAAAATGGCACAGAAAGTGTGCTCTCTTTTGCTTGTACGGCGAACCAAATGCATTCTTCGCAGAAATAATATGCTCGTTCTACATGAATGGATTTTCCAAAAACAACACTCATTTATAAATAACGCAGTCTAACTTGAGCATTATAGCCACCGATTTCGTCTAGACACGTGTAAACATATGCATATTCTGGGCGCGCAAACCACTTAGGAATGCGTCGTGCACACAAATTACCAAAAAAAAATTACAATAAAATGCGGACACACTGTTTCGTTGGGCAAAAGACGTGCGCCGTATGGCTAAGCGATTCTTGAATGTGTGTCTTGATGTATGCGTTTGTGCTGGCATTTTTATGCAAAACAGACTCACTTTCGAAGACGCGCACGGAAAAGTGTAAACAACATCACGTTTTGGCGCAATTTGCATTTTCATTCAAGAGCGCACATTCGGTTTCAATGAAATGTCAAACCAATTTCTTTAATTACAGTTGAGTCAAGGCAATTTTATTACCTACGCTCCAGCTAATCGTTATCCTCATATTTTTATTATAAAAGATTTATTTTAACAATAAATTCTTTAAATATGTAACTATATATGGTAAGCTCAAAAAAATAATTAGAACGCCGAACTGCATTTGGAACAACGAAAGACTTAAAACTAACGATAGACGACAATGTTGCTATCTGTAATGTATACACTTCAAACAATGTCAAAGTACACCATTGTCTTTAACTCGAGAACTCGCTCAAGAAACCGAGAACAATTCAAAACACTGGTGCGCAGATCATGCGAAAAACGGACAATTTGATCCAGTTACGCGTCAAAGGCATCGTTTACTTGTTTACATCGAGAACCAGCATACATTACTAAGATATTTATTTTGTACACATTGAATAACATATATATACATATATGACTCTCAAAAGTCAAAAGACGAATACGAAAACCAAAGAGGTGAATTCGAAAATACGACACGCAGTTGAACTGACACGAATGCCAGCTTCAAGGTCAAGTTACGCAAGAATGGCGCCATACAATGTTATTTTTTCATAAAAACCGTGCATACACTTAATTACACACCGCGAAAAATATGTAAGACATATATTAACATATTATTGTTATTGTGAGACGAGAATTCTTGCGACCTTTTGCCTTATATACACGTGTTCTTAGTGGATTTCGTGCGTATTTGTAAAATAAGGATTTAACAACAAGTAAATGAACGTAATTTTATGACTTTATTATAGTTTTTAAATATTTAAGGCACAAATAATGTAATAATAAACTATCGACAATAATAAACTTTTTGAGAATAAGTATCAAAATAATAACATTTTGATATTTACCTACTTATACAGAATTATCATATTCTTGGTTTGCAAGTAATTAACTATTTACAGAACTCCATTGCTCATGAATTCTATTACGTTGTCACAGTCAATGTTAAGACATGCTTTTAATATTAGTAGTTCAATTTCTACTCACTGCACTATGATCCGAACGAATCTCGGCAATGAAGCCCAACTTGAATTGATGACGAATACGCAGTGTTTGATGTTTATATTGTGATATTTGAATATGACATTAGTTTTAGTTTTTATTTGACATAGACAAATAGACATACCAAAACACATACATGCACATTGCACATAGTTAAAGGTAATCCAAAATAGTAAACGTCAAAAGTAAGTTCTTAGAAGGAAAAATCAGGCCTGCGCCGCGCCGCCAATTGCCTAACTAATTTAAAAAAAAAACTTTGTTTCCAATATGATTTATTAAATATTTGGTGCCGAATCCCGGGAGTATTTTTTGAATAATCATTAACTTAGAAAAGGAAAATGATGGCTTTTAGACGAGCATGTGGTCATAATGAAGAAGAACGAGCTGGAAAGATTTTTGTACAAATACCAAAGATGCAAAGATGCTTTATATACCAATGACATAACAGGGAATGAAAAGTTGGATACAAAAGTCCTCGTTTTATTTGCTACCCGTCATCCTAAAGGCCTCAGCTTTCTATATTCAGTGGAGATTACACAGTTTCGAATAAAAATGAAGTCACATTTTGGACTGACTCAATGACCGTTCTGCGATGGTTAAAAACAGATCTTCGGTCTCCAATTATAAAGATTCTCTTACGATACCCCGATTGAAAAATACGAGCATTTCACGCTTGTCTCACTCATTAGATCCTGTAATCCCTTATGGGACATATGGCCACTGTGCGATGCCGCACACTGGATTCATGCTAATGAGCTGCTCTAACACTCACAATACATCCCCGATGTTCAGGAGTCTTAATTTGCCCTGACGCGACTCTAAGAACTTTGCAGGGCAAATGCGCATATTTTTTGAGTTATCTCTATCATCAACGCCATCATACACTTATTGTTCTATACAGGGTGCGTGTGTATATGTTAATTGATGGCAATAATGTTCCGTTATTCCAAATCAATAACCTGTTTCAGAAATAGGCGATTAATAGCAAGAGGAACCTACTGATTCAAAGTGCTATATTCGAAAAACACTTCGGTCTGCCGGTAGGGATTTAACCGGCGATCTCCCATAAGCCAGGCCAACGCGTTAACCCACTCGGCTATGGTTATCACGCTTGTGGCAATTGAAAATTGAAGCGAGTATTGAATTCCTCCTCTGCGTGTGCTATGTAAGCAGTTTATTAGCCAGTATTCCACCTGCAAAGAGACGGCCAAGCAGATCATGAATTATTTGCATTCTGTAAGTGTCATCAGTGCACAACCATTTCTGGTCACGTGAGTTTACTTCAACGACTTTCTAAGAACGTTTATGATACACTCGATAATCGTATATACTGCCAACGGGTTTGCCATTTGCTAAAGTATCTCGACCCATCCAGGAACCGAACGAAACGTCGGGTTGAAGACCAATTATGAAACCACACACAGAAGACCAATCCAGAAGTTCGTGCCATTGTATCGTATCGTCTTAAAATGAAAAACCTCTTCGTTGACTATTCGCCGGCAAACGATAATGTTCAATATATCAACACAACCGGTTTTCAACTGAAGTAAAAACTACTACGCTTTGCTCTAACTGAACGCTTTCGTTAAAGTAGACATCAACCACAACAAATGTCAAAGGCGTCGTCATGGCGACGGGTTGGGAATACAAACACAGATATTTATTGCTTGAAATCAGATAGATAAGACTGAATCCAATTCAGTATAGATGAGTGAATACCGAATTCTCGCAGCTTTCTTACTAAAAAGCTATGACGCATTCTATCAAAAGCTTTGCGAATATCGGTATACACTACATCCAACTGTGCAACAGATTCAATCACACTGATAGCATGATTCGTAAACTCTACTAAATTCGTGGATGTCGAACGTCCGGCCATGAAACCATGCTGAGATGGTGATATAGTTCTTCTCATTCTTTCTGTTAACACATCGCAGACCATGTGTTCAAACAACTTGGCAATAGTAGGGAGTATCGCTACACCACGATAGTTGGAAACATCGCTCCTAGATCCAGATTTAAAAATAGGTGTTATGTATGACACCTTCCATCGGTTTGGGAAAATTCCTGTTGCAAGTGAGTGTTTAAAAATGAAGAATTGTGGAACCGCGAGTGTTAATCTACGTTAACGGAGTCAGGGTGTTCTAGAAGCCGTTGTGGAAGTACGGAAGTACCACTTACGACCTCTTCTGATACATAAACGCTTTCAAAAAATCATTTGAAAAGATTGCAGATCTCTTTTATGTTGGCTGTTTTTACGCCATTGTGGCTTAACATACTGGGGAAGCCATCAGTCCTTTTCTTTTAATTAACATAAGTCCAAAACTTTGACGGGTCAGCGAAAAGATTGTACTGTGTCTTTATAATGTACTGATTGTACAAAGTTCGTTGTAAGGATTCGAACTGACTACGTAGTGTGAGGTATCATCTGAGACCAGACGCGTCCGTTTGTACTTAATAAAAGCGAACGGTCGTCATGCTACGTTACATCCGTTTGATGTTTGACTTTGAGTATTAATTCTGTATACCGGTATGTCCGATTGCTCACTCGTCCAGTTTTTCAACTTCGAAAAATGTACAAAAGCTTACTGTAGAAATTCGAAGCCGTTTTCCCTACATTTTTAAATGAACATTGGGTCTTTGCTCACAAACAAAAGCTATTCTCCATTTAAATTTGTGGAGATTTTGTAACTTGACTTGATGAAGCAATATAATCTCATAAATATCCACTACCACTATCAGATAACATTTTTACGTTGTTAGCCGGAGATAATTTTTTTTACAAAAAGCTGGTGCTTATTTACAGATTGGCATCGATAAAAAGACTCTAGTAACTTTCAATACGCATCGAGGATTATACCAGTACAACAGGATTCCGTTTGGTAAAAAATCCGATTGCGACCATTCATTGGAATGCTCAATTATTATGGATAATTCAAAAGGGAAACGAAAGCAATTCGAGCTCCACTTGACAAATTATTATCGAAAAAGATTGGAAGTGGACTACAAACTACCAGAATTCATTCAATAAAGCCAAACTGATCCTACTTAGAAATCAATGTTGCAGCTTACGCTTGTAGTCACAGACTCGGATGTGTCATTCTCCGACTTTTTCCGGATAAAACAGAGAAGTCAAAATGCACAAGCATCCAGATATTTTACTCCAGCCGAAAAAATAATAGTTAAATCGAGAAGGAAGGATTAACTCTAATTTGTACCGTGACAAAGTTTCACAAAATGCTTCATTGACAAGCCTCTTCTATCCATTGTTGGTTCACGAAAAGGAATTCCCATTTATACAGTAAACAGATTGCAGCGCTAGACTTTGACTCTTTTATCTTACGATTTTGTTGTTTGTTTCTCGTTTAATAGCTAAATATTATCCAACAACTAAAGACTTTTTGATTGGAAACAAAAAATCATTTGAAGGAGATGTAACATCTTGGTCAGACAACATACACACAGAGCTTCACAAATTCTTCACAACCGTCGAAATGCTTTATCCGAAATAAATGGTTGCATTATGTTATCGGAGCGAGTGTAATTTATTCAATCTTGGTATTGTTCGAATGAAAGCACTTGCTCGTAGTTATGTGTTCTAGCCGAACATGGACGAAAAAATATCAAATCTGGTTCACCAATGTCCAGAATGTGTTGCAGTTGCCAAGGTACCAGTCAGAACTACATTATAATCCTGGCCTACACCAAAACATCCACTTTACAAGTGTACTGAAATTGTAATAATTCCTAGAACAAAAACTGCTTCCATAATATCCTACTTCAAGTTTTCGCATATTTTGAGTCGTCGGTTACTATGGTATCTGACAATGGCGCTTAGTGTACTTCTATATATAATTTCAATAGCATTGATCACATTCGATTTCAGTTATATTGTCCTCTGCTCATTGCATCAGAAAAACCCAGCAACGTCTTCAACGCGACATCAGTCGTGTCCAATTCTGCGGTGCTATCACATTCAACTAGGTGTTAGAGGTTCGGTTAGAGATAAGCAACTCGCTCAACTAGGTGTAAGGGCTGAGTTCAACAACTCATTCGACTATGTAAGATCTCCCGGCAAAGTTGAGCATCTCTTCATAAACATTATTGATCCCAAGTGTCATAAAAAATGATTTAACCCTAGGGTCATAAATTTTATTGATCCCTAGTTTAACTAGATTTGTTGCTCTAGTATCTAGTGAAAGAGGTACGATCTGTTGGATATCTTGAAAAAACTTTCTGATTTCGTTAATATATTGTTTGTTTTGTTGTTGTTGCATATTTGAAAAGTTATCAAATAGTTTTAAAATTAAGTAGAATAGTAAATATTTTAATAAATAATACCCTATCTAAAGCAAAATCATGGCGGAGATAATAATATAATGTATAATTAAATTATTGAATGTTATATCATAACAAACATCTAATTAACTTACCTTGATTGACAGCTGTGACATATCGACGGGCGTGATCCGTTTAAGTGCGGACAAACGTTCGAGGCGCTCTCGCGCTTGCTCTTCAACAGCAATAACAAAGGCATCTTGAATCGAGTTCTCAAGTTCAATTGCTGCAACAAAGAGATAAAAGAAAGGTGATTAAAATACCGTTATAAAAAATATATATGTTATATAAAGTGTGTAAGAGTAAATATATACGCATTCATGCAGAATATACGCAATTTAACTGGCAAAACAAGAAGCAGCAATCATCGCGTTATAGTGCACTGATATAATCTGAATACTCGCGTGGATTTGTTATAGCTGCAGAGTACTGAGCATATATAATACCAGTTACCTGTATCAAGTTTCCGTGCAATGCCACTCAAATTTTATGAGAACGCATGTGTGTTTGTTTGAATGAGTGTAAATATGGATTTGATTGGCATCGGAGAAAAAAATACTTTCTAAATAATTCGAGTACAGCGTGATGTTTGCATTATGAATATGATTTGTTATTTTGTATGCAAGGCTTGGCCGCAAGTCTTGCATAAATTAAGATAAATTATGGTGAGTGTGACAATTGCAGTGTTTACAATGTAGGATATTTGATTAAATATATACTGTTTCAAAATTTAATTATTTTCAAAAATTGATCAAACAAATTGATAAACAAATTTGTGAGTTATCCGGTATTGCTATTGTGGGCGATTAAATTGACGCCATTAAAAAGGAGGTGTAAAATCCTCGACATGGAATTCAGTGGTATAAAATTTCGTATTATAGTCCAATGAATTATTAAAATTCCTGTCATCAAATATTCTTTATAAATAATGTCTGTCTGACAAAATAATGCGAATATTATTTCTCAGTAGGTTAATAGTCCCGCATTTTACAACAATAAATATCATTTCTACCATTAATATGAAATTTATTAATCATAAAAACAGATTAATGTATCAATGTGCGCGTGTGTGCATAAGTTCATTGTTTCGAGTTTATCTGATATCCACCGCAAATAAGAGCACAATTGATTTGGTATGCACTATTGCATTTTGAGTGCAGAGCAAACACACACAATCACAAGGCAAAACACACAAAATACATTTCATATATATAACATATATGAGTATATTTTATAGTTGACTCGAACTTAAATGTTATGTGTGATTGTTTGGCTGACAAGTGTATCATGTTTGTCCCGTGTGAATTCTGTATCTTTTATTATACTATTTGTATAATAATAATTAAAAGTTCGTGAAATAGATATTATTTAGATTTCTCTTTAGAAAATATGTATTTCCGATTCCAATATGTGCAAAAGCAAAATGTTTCCTGATCATTATGTATTTTTTGCTTTCACCTTTTAAAAACCTTTAATGTTAAAATGTTGAGACGTAATTAAGTCCATAGGTCCATCGAACTTGAACCAAAACCAAGTAAGCAAATTTTTATGACATATTTTTCTTCTATTCACATTTCATGCTAGTGTTTGATTTAATTAGAAAATTATTAACAGTTATCAAAGAGATAAAAAATCCAATGGTCAACTGACTGACATTTAAGTTCAGACTTCCGTGTCTACACTGGGTCATTGCATGGGCATAGCTGAGTACAGGCATTTGGGTCCGGGCTATGTCTATGAACAATGTAATATACATTCAATGAAGGTACCACTGCTCATTTAAGCATATTACATTCCATTTATGTCAATATCGAACAGAGGACAACACTCGAATAAAACACGTCGAACGAAAATCGTCGCAATGTTCTAAGCTTATAGTCTACAAAAAAGATTATATAAGGAATCTTCTACTGATGCAGAGGATGTCCACAATGGCCCTGGAATACCTGAGCGCATCCGATCTATAACCACCACTGGATAAATATTATTTATTTTATACAAAAATTCCTACTTACTCCAAAGATAGCTCTTTAATGTGTAAAAAAAAATTGTAAATATAATCACTCAAAACTGAGAAAAAATCGCAAAAGTCTGATTTCGGCCTCGGAAGCTATCCTGCCCCTTTATGAAAACTGCCTCAAAATTTCGTTATCTAATCAAACTTCAGGATTCCTCAGCACCTTCTCACAATACTCCTTTGTCGTCTATACTATCAACACTACCTACCGCCTAGCGTATTGTGGCACAACCTTAAGAATCTTGGTATAGGTATAGACTACATATGTCACACTTCGCTTTTACTAAAAGCAACTTTAACGATTAACTAAATAGTTTCTTCCAATCCTTCAGTAACTTCACCTATATTGATTAGTTTTACCTTTCCACAAAATGTTGAACTTATGTTATTATGTGTCCAATGTTACTTCTACTTCTGTGTGTTTCTGTACTATCAGGATTCCATTTTTATCCTAGTCACAGTACATAAACTTGACTGACGACCTTGGACCCTATTTTGTTCTCTATATTAATGAATGACTTACCAAATGCCCTGGATAGTCTAACCAAAAATCATCTATTTGCCGAAGATGTTCAAATCTACAAATCTTGTAATCCGAGTTTATTGAGACAGTTGTCTTGTCGGTATGACCTTTATCGCGTTCCGAATGGTGGTAACATAATCGACAAGTTCTGAATGATAATAAACCCTGCTCGTCCATAGTAAATTAAACTGGTCTGACCATGCATACTCATTATCTTCAAAAGTATTTGCTGGCCTCCGAAGTTTAATTTCAATTAAAAGACATGTATCCTTAGTTCTCTCTTTATTGGTTCCATTGTTATCATATTGGAGTGTGCAAAAAAAATATGATATCAGCAAATCAGCGAAACCAAAATTTTAATTTCTAGTAACAAAAGTTCATAGATCATTGCCCTGTAGTGGGGTCCATTGACTGTAACAAGCTCTTGTTCCTACTTTTTAAAGAAATACGGTCCGATGATGCCACCTGCACATAAACCGCACATAACAGTGCTTTTTTTAGATTGCATTGGAAGCTATTGGATTACTTCTGGCTGTTCATCGTCCCAAATACGGCTTGTTTGTTAACGCCATTCAACAACAAATGAGCTTCGTCGCTTAACAAAAAAAATCGATAATAAAGGATCAACTTCAAGCTGTTGCAAGGCCCCCAAGCTGAAATTGAACGAGCTGTATTTCAATATACGCTTTAAAATTAAGATTAATTTAGAGCTCTATAACAATTTCTAACTGAGCACACATTTTGAAAAGAAGTTTCCACAATTTGTAAACGTTGTGCATGTGTAACTCTATTCATGGCGAAGAATACCTGTGTATTGTTCTTATATTGATGCATTGACCAAATTTTTTGGTCATGTTGATATTAAATTGAATGACACTGTGTTTATTGTTGGATATTTTAACATTTCTTCAGTGGAATGGATCAATGACGACTCTAACACAAAAAATGTCCTGCCTACGAATTCCGGATCAGTCTCCAAAACAAGCATGCTTTCTATGCTTTTTGCTAGTGATCTATATCAACTGAACAACGTTTTCAATTACCAAGGTAAATTG
>JANSTU010023595.1:0-13109 GCA_027564075.1 Bolitophila hybrida
TGCTATTTTATATTCGGAATCGTGAATCATCAACGCCATCATACACTTATTGTTCTATACAGGGTGCGTGTGTATACGGTAATTGATAGGATTAATTTTCCGTTATTCCTAATCAATAACCTGTATCAGAAATAGGCTATTAATAGCAAGAGGAACCTACTGATTTAAAGTGCTACATTAAAAACACATCGGTCTGCCGGCCGGGATTGAACCGGCGATCTCCCATAAGCCAGACCAACGCGTTTACCCACGCGGCTATGGCTATGGTTTTAATGTTGTTGAACTTCGAGATCGTTTTTTATAGTCCAGATTTATTTTTTCAATATTTCCTGACAGAAGCAATTGTTGCCACAGTATATACAATTCTCCAACATCCTGCACCTGTTATCCTACGCTGAGGAGATTCATATCACTGATTACCAATGCGATGTGCGTTAAATTATGGAGTAGATGTGGGAGCATGATCTATACGTACACCACCTCTTCGTGGACTTCATAAAGCCTACGGCATCATTAACCGCCAGCTGCTGTGGGTACTCATGAAAGTGCTTAGCATATCAGTCAAATACAAACGGCTGGTCAGAACTACGTTGAGCTGTAAAATTTGTCACAAGAGTTCCAGATATCTGGTGGTCTGAAACATGGTGAAGGTTTATCCACGCTTTTGTTCAAATTTTTATTGAATAAGCTGTTCAGAGAGTCTTGTGTGAATACCAACTCTACTGTTTTCACCAAATCGACATTGAAGTCGTTGGTAGTAGTACCATAGCAGTGAAAGAGGCTTTCTAAACACTAGAATTTAAAAAAATGGTTAATATCGCATATTTGCAAATGTCAAAGACATTATTTGCAAATACATAAGTATATATATATCATATTAGGCAATAAATTATGCTCCTGGAAAAAATTATATTATTTAAATAAAAACTAGTATTTGTATAAAATAACATATCTGCAAGGCAAGGAAGACAATGCAAATCAACAGCAATCAAACAAATATTGATATGTTTTACTGATTTTTTATTAATAATATTATTATTTATATTCATAATTATTATATACATTTCTGCGTATCTGCTTATAACTAAAATAACTGTATTTCATCTGTACAATAATAAAAAATAAGAACGAAAGACAAAAAACGATATTTCCAATAATCATAATATATCTAAAATTCTAAAGTTATGTACTACTCGAAAAATATGGCGCAGTGCGAACATTACGACTGGGCCAGCATTAGGTTGTTTCCAACTGTGTTTGTGATCCAGTTCAGAAGCTGTGATGACATCGCACTATAGACGACTGGCTGCGGACGGCGACCACAGTTTCCATGGTAGCTGAGAATGCCATGCAGCGACCATGATGTTGAGGCATCTTCGGTGTCATTGACTCCAGCCTGACACATTAGCGGAGCTCCTTCGTCATTCTGAGAATTATACCGAAATAAAATTGATGCACAATTTTTTTTTTTTTTTATTAGCTTACATAACAAGCTGTCTCCGTAGAGCCAGAATGATACGAGCAGATCGAATCTTCTGGCAGCGAGCCAGAAAACTGCTCAGTTGCGTTGCACTGACTAGCCGCCATTACCGACACAGACAGCTGGTTTAAGTACTGTGTTTGCTGGAATTCTGAATAATAAAATATTTATTTGTAGAGTTTATTACCATAATTATAACACTAACCTCCGGGTTTGGTGACTCCCCATCCGGCAGTCATGCATGTCTGTGAAGCACTTATGGCCTCGTTGGACAGGCAGGCCGACGACACGGACTCACTGAATCGTATGGGATGTTCAAATTCTAATAATACTGCATCTCCAGAGTAAAGGAAGTGCTTGAATTTAGCCTATCAAACAAAAAAATTAATTTAAAACATTTAATGAATATTATAAAATCTACCTGCGGATAGGCAAATATTCGGACTATTGGCACTTGTTCAGTACTCGCCGAATTGTTCGTGTTGTCAAACTGAACTCCACCCACGAATAGCGTCCAAGCAACGTCTTTGCGTGGATTCACAAACTCAGTGCGCCCCACTATGCACGAATAACTCGCCAGTGCCCATTGTGGAGCAACTAGTAAAAAAAGATTGTTATAAAAATGTCCTTCAAGTAATTAAATTGAAAATACCTATAGTCGCTGTGCACCGAACGGTCTCACTCACAGCCAGCGCTAGACTAGGCATTTCATTTTCCTCTACTCTTGTGCCACCTGCAATCTTAGGTGTCAATGATTGAAAACGTCCACAAGCTAAAAACAATTAATAATCAGCATGGTCAACTTTCTACTTTGTCATATACTCACTATACTCGCGACACTCAATCGAGATTACACCATTTTCGCACGAATCGACAACATCAAAGTTAGCAATTAAGTTAGTCATGTCTAAAGACTCATTTTTTAAGCGCAGGTACTTTCTGTTATCTGACTGCGACAAGAAGATCTGGGACCAGTTCAATGATTCGGCAAAACCGAGTTTTGTGCAGACAATGTCTGAATAGTTGGAAGACCACTCGTCACCGCATACCATCGAGTACATGCCATCGCTGGTCTTGATGCTCAACGTACTGTACGTGTTCATATCGGAATCCGAAATTTCAGATGAATTATTATGGTTAGCCAGTACGACGCTCATCTCATCGATGCGATAGCACTGCCATTCATCTGAGAAGTCCGGACAATGTGGGTGACCATCACACACATAGTTCTGTGGTATACATCCACCGGTGTTGCATTTGAAGCTGTCTAGAGGACAGTCACATAAGCGTTCGTCTTCTCCTCCTACAAACGATTTATCGTTATATAGAATACAATTTATTGTAAATTAAAAGGCCTACCCAAACAGTCAACTTTTCCATCACACTTCCACGTCTCTGGCACACATCTCTGTTGTACCGAACAGTAGAATTCGTTGTTCTTGCAGTCATCCGCACAGTTTGTCTCATCAGCACCATTGGCGCAGTGCTCCAGTCCATCGCATTGCCAAAGAGAAGGCAAACACGGACCCTTTCCATCGGCATTGCATGAAATCTCATCAAACAAGCACTGCCAGTTATCTAAAATGTCCATAATCAATAAAATGATCTTAAAACGGTATTCTCTAACAACTTACCGCAATTCTGTTCATCACTACCATCACTGCAATGAGATATCTGGTCACACACCAAATGACGTGCCAGACAAGGTCCGTCTGCGCACTGGAAGTGACCCAGACAACCAAGTTGTTCGCAGTTCGTCTCATCGGAATTATCCGAACAGTGTGCGATTGCATCACACTGCTCGCTAAGATTAATACATGGTGTTCCATCTTTAATGGATGTTCCGTTAGTACATTCGAACTGACCGGACGTGCACCGCGAGAACATTGCTACCGTTCCGATTCGTTCTATTTCCATTGTCGTGCTGTTGTTTGTTGCCATCATCAAACCTTCCTGATCCGAGCTTCTGGACGTTCCCGTCGATTCGTTGTTACGCGAATCGGGAAACGTCGCTTCACCTAAAAAATGACCGGTCGTGGTTGTTTCGGTACTCTCTTCGGTGGCGCTAAGACGCTCTGACTTTTTGGACTGCTTCAGTGGTATAACCTTGAGATCGTTTTCGCTGAGCCTTGGAAACCCGTCATCGTATAGACCATTTGTTTTAGTAAATCGTTCACTTGGATCGAATATGTCGTTAGTGGCATCTGTCGTAGTGGTTGTCGTAGTTATCGAAACAAATGTCTCGTCAAGTGAGTTCGTCTGTACAGTTGTTGTGTCAAACAAGTTCTTGGTTGTCTCTGAGTTTGCCAACAAGTTGTCATTTATTGACTTCTCTGTACTGGACTCCTTTTGATATATAGTTGTTTCCTCTTCTTTAGCTTCAACAGTTGTCTCCTCATCACCAGTTTGCAAAGTTGTCTCATTTGAAACAAGTACTTCGGTGGTTGTTTCAATCTCGACTTCTGGTTCATTGGTCGTACCAGTCTCTGTGGTAGAAATCAATGTTTCCACTTTTTTTGCAAGTGGAACAACACTCAGTATATTCTCATCGACTTTGTTTACATAGTTATCATTGAAAATTGGATTTTTCAAACGATTTTCCTCATCTTCCAATCTAGGACGTTTTTTCTTGTCATTCAGATCTTCCTTCATAGCTAGAAAGTTATCTTCTGTATCGTTCTGTTGTTCAAAATGACCCGAGTGAAGAATGCTAAGTAATGTTGTGTTATTCTCGGTATCAGGCAAGAATGGCGATGGATTTTGTTGGCTAGGCTGAATTGTATCTAGTTCTGATACATTTTCGGTGACAGCGTATTGTGCTGATGGTGGAGCTGATGATGCTTCAATGTTAGGTAAGAATGGAGACATTTCAAGTAAAGACTCGTGTTCGACAAGAATTGGAGATGTTGTGGAAAAAATCGTTGTAGAAATAAGAGCTTCATTGCGTGGAGTCGTTGTGCCGTCCATGACGTTAACATTCTGATCGGCGGCAACAACGTCTAAGGTGCGTGCAGCTTTTACATAGATGGCAGTCGGAGGAGGTGTATCGTCATTCAGGATCTCTGTCACGGGTGCTGGAGTTTCGGTTGTAGTTTTTGTTTCGATTTTGCTTTCGTCAGTAACATTTTCGAAGTGTTTTTCGGTTGAAGGAAAATCGTAAGTGAATAATTGTTTTATTGTTGAGAATTCAACTGTAGAGGCCTTATCTGCAGCTGTGCTGGTTACGTTTAATTCTTCTGAAGAAGTGTCCAAGATTCGTTCGGTTATATGATCTTTGAAGATTGTTTCGGATAACGATTCAGGCTCACTGGCGGGTTGTGGCTCTGGTTGACTGGTTGGCTCAGCGATAGGCTCACTAGCTGGTTCTGATTCACTTGAATGCTCAGATTCGACAAAGGTCTCTGATTTGTCTGTAAATGTTTCTGTCGGTTCAGGCTTATCTGGTTGGTCTGTTGTTGTATTGTCAACTATTAATAAGGAATGCATCGTGTCATTAGTTGAGTCTGTATGAGTAGACTCTGATTCAATAGATTTTTCCGGGTCACTAAAAGGTTCAGGCTCACTAGATGGTTCAGGTTCACTTGAGGGTTCAGGTACACTCGACGGTTCTGGTTCACTCGAAGGTTCACTCGATGGTTCCATCGTATGTTCTTCGTCGGCAAGAACAACGTCCAGTGATATATCAGAAGAATTTTTTTTTGAGGAACTGCTGGGATGTGGCGTAGAACTAGCGATATTATTATTGATAGGTTCAGGCTCACTGCTAGGCTCTGGTTCAGTGCTGGGTTCTGGTTCACTGGTAGGCTCGGGTTCGCTTGTGGGTTCTGGTTCACTTGAATGTTCAGATTCAATATCATGAACTAGCTTAATGCTGGATTTGGTTTCATCTTGTACAGGCTCGCCAGTAGGCTCAGGTTCGCTGTTTGGTTCTAGAGCACTGTTAGGCTCTGGTTCACTGCTTGGTTCGGGTTCACTGCTAGGCTCTGGCTCACTGCTGGGTTCTGGCTCACTGCTGGGCTCTGGCTTACTTTTTGGTTCTGGTTCACTAATTGGTTCTGGTTCACTACTTGGTTCTGGTTCACTACTTGGTTCAGGTTCACTTGTAGGTTCCGGTTGAACAGTGTGTTCTTCATCACTGAGCACCACATCTAAATGCAACTCCTTTCCACGCGATTCACGGTAAGCCGACGAAATTTCAGATGCATTTTTTGATTCGGATTCGGAAGTTGAATTGTGATCTTTTGATGCAGGTTCTAGTTCTCTGGTAGGTTCCGGTTCACTAGCAGGTTCCGGTTCACTAGCAGGTTCCGGTTCACTAGCAGGTTCCTGTTCACTAGCAGGTTCCGGTTCACTAGCAGGTTCCGTTTCACTAGCAGGTTCCGGTTCACTAGCAGGTTCGGGTTCACTAGCAGGTTCTGGCTCACTAGCAGGTTCTGGTTCACTAGCAGGTTCTGGCTCACTAGCAGGTTCTGGTTCACTAGCAGGTTCCGCACGACTTGCCGGTTCTGGTTCACTAACAGGTTCCGCAGTACTAGCCGGTTCTGGTTCGCTAGCAGGTTCAGTTGTGCTAGACAATTCATGTTCAATCACTGTCACCTTCGTGGTCACCTCATACACACTGAATCCACCAAACTTCTTCTTTTCCTGACACGTTCTTCTGTTTGCCGACAACTCCAGATTATCTGGACATGAGCACACAAAATCTACTAACGTCTCATCGAATAAGCACTCATACTCGCAGTTCATTCCTTCGTCATTAGTGGAGCATACATTTGGTACACGCTCGGCACTAACCGAATCTGTGGCAATAATATACGAGCGCAATTGATTGTTGTTCGTGCTAAGGTAAGTGGACAAAGTATTTGCTAACGAATCGTCTGTGTACGGCGCAGAGGTATCGTTCTTCCAGCTGACTCGGTAGTCAACTACAATTGATCCAGACCTGTTTTGAAAAATATAACATTAACTTTTTTTCCGAAGACATCAAAATAGATTGACTTACGTTAGATTTAAAACTTTCACGTTAATCTCGGATTGATCAATCTGCAACGGAGTCAAGGATTCCTTAATGGACTCCTCAATTTCTCGCTTCAATCCAATGTAGATCGGGCTGTTATGATCGTTGTAAGCATCTAGGTAATCCATGTTTGTGATCTTCATGCGACCGTTCAATGAGTTGGGAACTATTTTTAAATAATTATTTGTTTGATCTTTTTATAAATGATTTAACCCTAACCGTATGCCTTTCCATTGACTGTCAATGGTACTAGTGCAGGTATTACAGGTGTTGTTGTAAGTGGTGTGTCTGTTGTCGTTGATATTGATGTAACCGGCGGTGGTGATTCAGTAATATTCAAAAACGGTGTTGATCTTCCCGATCCGAAAATACCAGCTGATTGGACTTGATTCTGTTCCTTAAAATCTCTTGATTCAATTGGCGTAGGATCGTTGCTTAAGATTACACCAGCTGAAATAATAATAAAAAAATTAAAATAAAATCAATCAAATGAAAAACAAGAATTATCTTACTTCCTGCCAGTATGGCAATTATTATGGCACCGCTAATAAGGGCCAAACAAATTGCCCAGCACAGCCACTTACGCCACTTTGACTTGACGCGCTTGTCCTTGGTGACATACAGCTTTTCACCTCTAAAATACAAATGTATGGGATAAGAAAATGGGTATAGAATATGTTTATAAATAAAAAAAGGTCCCGCAGCCAAAAGCAGCCCGCATTAATATTGAATTGGATGCTGTCGCTAAAATAACTAAAACCTTGTAAGAGTGCCATTTGTATTTCCCCTGTTTCCACAACCGAAAGCCTAAAGTTAATAAGGTGAACTATCACACTAGCATATTAAAAATGAAAGGGGTCCCATGTGGAGAAACGAAGCGCCGGTTTCAGGAATGTATTTGGATTAATATATAGCGAAGCTGCGGCTATGGCAGTACCTCGTTACGTTCGTCCAATTCTTATAGTCCATAACGCCGCGAGCAGGCTCGTTAAGGGAGTGGCCCCAGTGGTCGACCCCACGTTTACTAAGCGTATTGCCGAAGGATACACTAGAAATAGTTGGATTATTAGAGAGAGGGAGTGGGAGACTGCTCTTCTAGAGACCTACGCTTATGTCCGCTATATATAAATCCCATTAGAATAAGTCTAGAATAAGCTAAGTTTGTACACGCATTTTGGAATATGTAGGTATACCGGGAGATTTGTTCTCCGATTCCAAATATTGATATATTTTTGTAGAAATTAAAAAGTTCAACAAAAAGATGTATATACAGGTTTTATTTTCTGAGAAACCACGCCAAAATACTTACCTCATAAACTTGCGGTGCTCGTTAACGGGGACAAAGTACTCATCGTACGGATCACCAATGTCCACTTCCGTATCTTTTTTCAGCGGTAGTCCGTTTCCATGGCCATTAGTGGGTTTGTTTAGATTGACTAATTCTAGGTTAACAGCTTCTGCAAAATATGAACAGATTAGACATGCCACATCTCAATCATTGATTTCGAATACTTACCAGCTAATGGTTTCTTCTCGGAGCCATTGCTGTTGGGTCCTTTTAGATTAACTTCGCTTAAGCCACCGTTCTGTCCAAATGAGCTGAGTGGCCTCGCCGGCTTTTGTGTGGGATCTGCATCGAATCCAGGATTGTCGAGTCCAGCACGCAACACTGGTTCATCTGAACGTTTAGTCAGCGATACGTTCTCCATGTGAGCAGTGGGCACATCAATCGTTTCATCCGACTTGTAGGAGCGAGGAGATGGCGTTGGCGTCAGAATGGCAGGACTGTCTTCATTGCCAATTGACAGAGACACCTCGTTTCGGTATGGGTACGAGTGGTCAACCTGATCAGATGTACTTATGACATAGTTTGATGTGATGTGTCCATTTTCATTTGTGTGAGACGAGGAGTCGTTAGATAACTGTACACTTTCATCCATGGTGAATCCTGAATATGAGAAAATTGAGATTAATTTCAAACAATATTAAAATGTATATAAAGTTAGTTTATAAAATATACGTATTAAAAAAAGTACAATCAATGAATCAAATACACCGAACATTCCGATTGTATTGTCCGTTGATTTTTGCCCATTCAGCAGCAAATGGCACAACTGCGCTTTCCGCATAAGCGTTTGTTTATTATGATTTTTTTCTGTATTGTCCGCGCATTTCCGGCCCCATTACCCATTCACGCGCTTTTTCAAAACTGGCGTTCAGCCACTCAGCTATTGGACATGCGCTGACGTAAGCACGCAGGTAAGTACAGGTATAAATGCTGGTCTGCACATAGCACTTTTCATTGACGACTCGCCGAGGTGCGCACAAATAATATACATACGTATCGTCGACGGTGTTTTTGTCAACTGAGCATAACATATTTTTCGCTCGACAAACTTTAATAAAATGGATCATAAGACATTTTGACTATAATTACAGATAGCAAGATATTCCTCTTCCGCTTGAGGTATTTTTTTCTAAAAATGATTGCCGATCATCCAGCTGCGCCAGAGGTCACACGATTCGCTTTCGTTCAATCCACTCTGAAATGATATTCATCTTAACTTCCATAAGCGACCAGTAAAATAGAAATACACAAGAAACCAAATTATGGGTTATCCAAAATGCCGATTCATCAGTCATGGTCATCGGTTCGCGTGGCACGTGTTTTATTGTTTTTCTTAGTATTTTTTGTTTGCATTGTGATGGTGATTCCTCGTGCGGTTAAAAAAAGCAGATGAGCGAGTTTTTGTGGATGCGCTTGCATTTTAAATTGACAAAGATCTTTTTGTTACACAGATCCTTTATTACGTAATCGTTTTTTTGGTACTACTATTTTCAGGTTTTAAGAATTGTTTTTATAATATATCAAAAAATAAATCATTTCAAGAGGTTTTTTGTAAATGTTAATAATATATTTTCTAAGAAGTCATCATCGACAAACACCTGAATGGAATGCGTCGCTATTTCATGACATAGATATTCAGGGAGAGAAAAATAATTTTGAAGTGGTAACCCATTGCTTCTGGAAATTATTGGAGTCATGCAGTCATGCATACATATTAGATAAATAATTTATATGGTTACTAGCTCCTTTATGTATACCAACTGAGTTTTATTAACTATTGCTAGAAATTGCAGTTATTGGTACTTGCGCAATACATACATTCTGCTCTATGGAAATAATACATTAATTGAAAGTCGTCTGCATACATTTGGTAAATGGTAAATTTATCAAGTACAGAAGGAATTATCTAATTCATATATAAACTAAAAAGAAGTGGGCCGATCCATGTGGTACACCGGTCGAAAAGGGTCGGGGGTAGTTAACAATATCGATAGCTTTCGACAAATCGAGCTTTTGTTTTTTTTATTCGAAGTTTTTGTAACTGTATCACCAGATGTTGTACTATATTGCCCGACCGAAAATTAGACAGAAAGAGGCTAAGCAGATCATGATGATTTGGAAAAGATGTCACCTGTGTTTTGGCAATATCCTTTACAGCTTACAAACTAGCTGATATATATATATATATATCATATTCATATTCCCGGGAAAATTGGTCGTTAAGTCGAATGGTCATTTAGCTGAATGGGCCATTTGCCGAATGGTTATTTAACCGAATGAGACGTTTAGCCGAAAAGGTCGTTTAGCCGAATGAGCAGTTTAGCAAATGTACAAAAATGTTTGTGCGGAAAACATAACATAATATCCCCAGCACAATTTGGATTTAGAAATTGAAGTTATACTAAAATTTGCCCAGCAAATGTAGCTCACCCATATGTTTTCTTTCATATACCAAAACCAATGGAAAAACTTATGTAACAACAAATCGGCGGAAAAACATAACATAATATCACCAGCACAATTTGGGTTTAGAAATTGGAGAGATGGCGACTTTCATGGACATTGGACGACAATGTGAAAATCCGAATTCTCTCCGTAAGGCTCCTCTGGAACTGAAACTCCCTACCCAAATGGTACGAATGATTGTACTGTTGAAACGAGTGTGTCAGTTCGTCTCCAAATACATTCTAAAAGAAAAGAGAATATGTTTTCGGGGCAAAGTTCAAGGCTCGGTGTTATCACATCTACTGTCTATAATTTGTCCAATAGCCAAATCTATGAATTCATTATAATCCAATATCTAGATGATGTCGTAATCTACAGTAGTATTCGATTCTAACTGACTGTGGCAGCTACATGTTGAAGAACTTTCAAGAAAGTGCCGTAGAAGAATAAATTTTATGAGCTGGTGGTGATCGTGTTGGCTGATTTTTTATAGGATTTATCAGTTTTTCGTGGCAATTATACATACCAACAGATTTGTAAAAGGAAACTACAACACATGACATTTTGTAATCGCATCAGACAGCATGGCAGCATTAAAACCCCAATAATCTCCGCTAAGTCATTGCTTGTTGACTGTCGAGCCGCATTCCAAAAAACATATACAGCAACAGTAAAACAAACAAACTTCTGTGGATTCCTTCCTGCACACTGCAGTATTTTGCGCAACGAACTGTCAAAGCAAAGCTAGATAGGTTGTGCTTCTCTATTTTCAATAAAGTCCAAATGCAACCATGGTACTACAAGCTTCTACAAACTTGGTTGGTTGTAACATTTAGCCGAATTGTCTCCAACCATAACCATCTTCGAGACCATATTCAACGGGTATTGTCGACAATCCAGCGTGTGGTGGTGTGGTGTCTACGAAACATTTGACCAGGCACTCTGGTAGGAAAATATATATATTTTACATAAATAATTATGCAGTTATGCATTTCTTCACAGAAAATATAGCATAGTAAAGAGATTTTTATTTAATTGTGATTTTTGCTGTTGTAATTTGTTAAATTAACAATAATTCAAGATTATACTAACTAAAACAATTGTTTATATACTATGTTATATGCACGGTACTTAAACAAAAGAAATTTATTCAGATAATCTTCAATTATCGCAATAAACTTAATCCACCTGCATAACAAAATAAAATAATGCATATTAAAATAAGTGTATTTTTTTACTTCACACTGTCACAATTACTATCTTTTCACAATCACTCCGTTTACCCCACAACCCACATTATACAATCATTCCATTTACATTTTTATGTATAATTGGCATTTTCAGAGCATGATGATTAAGATCACTTTCGCTGGCATTCAAGATTCGTTCAACACTTATCTTCATTACAGATGTTGGCGCTGACATAAAACGTGCGCCGAACATCATTAGTAGTTATGTTCTTTTATAGTCGAGCGAACCACATTTAATCCGATGTAAATTTGTAAAATTATGTTCATTTAATTATATACAAATAAATAATAATACCTATGATTCATAGATATTGTCTCTGGATCTGTCAATGTTAACATCTGTTTCATGTCCGACAAAAGACGCAAAGATGCAAGCGTGCGGATCGTGCTAGCGCACTTTTGGTCGCAATTATATTTAATATTAGGTACATTGTATACTTATTTGTGCGTAGTTGTTATTCCTGGAGCAATGAACCCTAAGCCGTATACATATAATTCATGTTTTTGTGCCACACATAATAAACTGTCTATGCAATAGCATTTTTATTGGTCTTGCATTAATTTGTATTGGCGTATCACATTTTTTAATTGCACAGGCAAAAATTGAAAGTTTTTTTTTTATATGCAAGTTTGTTCATTTTATGTGATAATTGGGTGATTGTCGGAACGTTTGCTCGTAATGGATATATATTATATATATTTATAGAGTACAGATGAATGAACTGTTACTTTGCAGAATTATACGTATGTGATTATATGTAGGCTCGATATATAAAGGTACAATCGCTGTTAAATTAAATGTTCGTTAAATTTTGTTTGGTCACAAGACCGTTTGTTACGATCGAAATACTCGTATGATCTGCGATAATAATAGGTGTATACGGTTATTTCTTTTTCATTCAATTGTATATGATAAGTGAATATTGGAATCGAAAGTCAGTATTATTTTATAATTGTTTATATTTATTTTTTTAAATTATCGTAATTATGTATATATATTGTGGGCGCTTTGAATGAGTGTGAGACTTCGCTATTATTGAGACGAATAAGGAGATCAAATTGAAAGTGGACTTAATGAAGGCAGTCATCTCTCATTGGGATCGAAATATTCGAGCTGAAGAGCCCTGGCACAGGGCGAGAAAAATACCATTCAAATATCTTTAGTATATCTAGTTTGTAAAACAGTAAATGTCATTTTTTGAGATGGGGGATGGTGATATCCAGGAGTGTGGGGTATTAATTGAAAGGTATTTTAAATACCTATGTTTTAATTTTTTTTTTAATTAAAAACGGACAACCCTTAAGGGAGATAGGGGCAAGCAAATAGGTTTTTTTTGTGTAAAAAAAAGAGAGGGTGAAAGGGTTAACAAAAATTTAGAGGGTTAATAATTAAAGATTAAGGTTTCCGCACTCAGCCGTACTATTTTTTTCTGAAAATTATACTTTAGACGTAGTGATCATTTAAAGTTGGAAAACACATTTTAAATCATGCTAAGGGAAAACAACCCTGGGAACGGCGGATAGAGGGCCAAGGAATAGTACCCTATGGCCAACACCTTTTCAGTCACG
>JANSTU010023606.1:0-13107 GCA_027564075.1 Bolitophila hybrida
GCATTTGCCCTGCAAAGTTGTTAGAGTCGCGTCAGGGCAAATTAAGACTCCTAACCATCGGGGATGTGTTGTGAGTGGTAGAGCACAGTAGCTCCAATAGGAGTAGCACAGCACAATCAGCACATTAGCATGATCTGACCACTCGTGTGAACCCGTAATGGTCAATGAATCCGGTGTGTGACATCGCACACTGGCCCAATGTCCCACAAGGGATTACATACTTGCAAATCTATTTTGTGATTGTAGAGGAAACCTAGAACGCTTAAAATAGTACTAAACATTTTTCGCGTAAACTGCTTTTTTGAAAAATTGAAGAACTACTTTAAAAAATGCAAAATGCAGATCAAACACCCCATTTGGTCTAATATCCCAGAAATGTCAATGTCACCTGCCGTTATGATAATATATAATTGAACCATTTCATATTGATTTTTAGTATAGGGTTTCTTAGGTTTTTAAATTATTACTAATTTTTAATTTAAGGACAATTTTAATCATTATTATAATGGAAAAAGTAAAGTTTAAACATTTTATAGGGAGTTGTAGGATATATCAAAGAATATAAACCAACCTTAAAACATATATTCCGCCAGCTGTATGTGTGACCGATGGTTATTTTTGGTCCAGAAGTTTCGCCAAACATGCTGGTGCAGAAACAGGAAGAAGAGTTCATATCCAGCCTGCTATGAGGATCAAATATCCAAAATCCATACATTACAAGATTTATTTACGAAAGTTAGACCAATTCCGTAAATTTTGAAACATGTTCTAAAAGCTGTTTGATATTTTTGCAATTATTTTTTTTGTATTAATAAAATAATACACTTGCAATGAGAAATAAAAAATAAATAAAAAAACTAATCAATTCTCTAGCTTTATGCGTTTCAAATTTAATAGCTGCAAAAATAACACAAACGCCACTTAAATGACAATATACAAAAAAAAGGTGTACGCCGCGTGTTGCACCGCATCTCTGCCAACCCCTGCACCTTAAAGCGTGTTTTCGATTTTCACACAGTTTCCATAGTATGACCGTATAAAAACCATCCTCGTACGCAGTTTTTCATACGCTCAAAATGAACTCATAAAATAAAAATAAAACAAGGTAATTGAAGACAAAGAAGGCGAAAAGGAGGGAGAACAGACGTTTTATGCGAAATAAAAAGGTGTTATTTATATTTATAGTGTGTGTGAGTGTGTGTGTGTGTGTGCGGAAAAGCTCTTGCACGGCGCTGTAGATGTAGTAGATGGGGTGAAAATGGTTTATGGAAAAATATGAAGAGAAGAGGCACCGCAGCAAAAAGGTAATTTTCTTTTTAACAATTTTGTTATGCAAATTCTCCATTTTAAATTAGAATTTTTGTGTATGCTTTATATTTAAGGGTGTCAAGACGAAACTGCCTAAAATGTTGGTCTTGACAGGCGTGTCTGATTTGTTTACCCGCATGAGATCACCTCGGCGTCTGCATGACGATGGCCAGCTGAGTTGATTTTTTATATTAAACATATCATGAATTTCCATTAAAATTTGTGTGTTACGTGTCACTATTTTCAAATTGTGTTTCCATTCATTTCAACGGGATCGAGAGTAGATTGGACAATGGACATGTTTAATTTAGGGCTCTGGAGTTCGAGGAGTTGCACATTTCTCGGCGTTTCCGTTTCATCGCCCGTATCACACAAACTTCTGACAAACTCCAATAAAGAAGTTTTTGTGCATGTGTGTTAAGTATATACATATATACCTATATAGCTGTTTGCTCCAAGATTACCTGCAAGTAGCTTGTTCAGGCATCACGATCTCATTCCACCGCAAACATCTTTTCACGAAGTCGCTTGTCGCCGAAAAAATGTATTATTTGTACACCGGAACCAGAGCATCAGTGCCACTACGGGTGTATATCCTCTTTTCTAGATTTTTTTATATATGTATATATACATATATGAGTATACATGTGTATTTACAATATAGCCAAGACGAAGAGGCTACACAGATATTTCAATCTCTTCGACATCTTAATAAAAAAGTAATCCGCACAACTTTTTGGCGGAAGGTGAATGAAAAAAAAATCCAAAAGAAGGACGAATACGACGAGTCAGGGCAAATACGTACCTATACTATGATCTTGCTATATATATATATATATATATATATATACAGTTATAAAAACACCCGCACACATACGGAAGTATTATAGTGTTACATCTTATATACTGTCGCATGTGAAATGCCAAAATGATATGAAAGGCTTTATTACCCCATTACAGTCGGAAAATCTGTCTTTTTATTCCTCTTATTCTATTGATATTACATGCCATTTCTTTCTACGTGTGTGCATGTAATAAAGTGTGCGGTGATTGCATATGTGTATGTATATTTTATATGTATATTATATATGTTGCAGTCAAGTAGCTTAGCTGTAGATATAATATTATTGTGGTGTTCTTCACTTTGGAATTATGCGCATTTCGGAATCCGGGACGAACTTGTGCAATGATATAATTGGAAAGGATACATTTATAAACGAATCCCAATTAATATTAATATGTTTACTTCAATAGAACTACTGTATATATAATTTTCTTCTAACCTTATTAGACTGTTTCAAATGACGTAACATGCGCTCATTCAATTCTTCTTAATATTAAATAGTCTGATAGGCACGTATTTTACGATTTGTAAAAACGAATAAAAATGTTTTTAATAACCGATTTCCCACTTGTTCCCACTTTTTTTCATTGGAGTTTACAATCAACGTGCAAGTAATTATCTGCCATAACCAAAATACCAAAATAATAACCAAATGATTTTTTTTCTTAAAAATTTAATATTTTGACAAATATGCTTTGCATATAAATTTTAAATACAATAAAAAGGAACTACTTTGATTTAGCAACTTTTATCAAGTTTGTGATGGTCGATATTTTAACAGCATTTGTGTTAAGCGGATTGGCCTCTAATTGTATATTTTATTTTTTTATTTTTTATTTTATGTACCTTCTGTATAAAAAGTATTTGTAAACTAGTATATTGTAAACATGTAAACGATGTATGCAGTCTCTATTTGAGAGGTGGATGTCCAACATAGTTGGAATGACTCCATCCTCACTTAGTGATGAGCATTTTTTTTATAAACATTGATAATAAACGGTCAGTAGGGGTTTTCCCGTTGATTTTATTTAAATAACATTAAGTATATCTTGGTTTGGCTTTATTCTTACTGATATCTTCACTGTCCGTATAGTCATCATCTGTGAACATCGTATTATTTCTTGGCCATAAAATATAATATAAATAAATTATGTGAGACACACGCTACCCATCAACCGCCAACGAGATCATATGTGAGGCTGCTTGCCGCGCTTTTACTCTATTATCTTTTTTTTTTAAATTGAGTGTTCATATTTTCAATTATTTTATTTAAAAAAATGTACAATATATTATTTCAAATTCCAATTGAAAACTATAAAAACATTCATAAATATTTCTTATGAAATTGAAATTTTCATACAAAGAAAAAGTAGTAATTAGTTTTTTAAATTATTTTTTATTGTTTGTTATTGTAAAGCAATATTTTTTGTGATTAAGTGGTGGCACGAAACAATGCAAAAAACCACATTTACTCATATAAAGAATCACGATTAGCCGACTATACACGATAGTTTTGTATAATTTAAAATTAATATCAATCGGCCAATCGAGATTCGGCGATCGTATTATTCGGCCAATCGTGATTTGGCAAAACTAGATTCCGTCAATTGACCGACACCACTTAACTTACACCGAAGACACGAAGATGAATGTAAAAAAAACAATTTGAACTGTTAAGAAAAATCGTTGTATTTAAAGGATTTTTCTATAATACAATGTGTAATCCATTCCTTAATAAGTTTAATGTTTACATTTTCAATCGTACTATAATTCCATAGAAACTATTATACGTATCATACGTATTATCAAATCCAACTTAATCAAAACTTTTTAATGCACGGATATTACATTACAACTCTCTGTATGTTGTTCACGTACTATATACTAATCCCATTAGCATTCAGGAGTCCATTCTTCGAGGAAGCAAAAGCCAAACGAAATCCCACAAAACCCAGTAAATATGATACAGCAGCCCGATGAACAACTCGCTAGCATATAATTTAAATAAACATACTTGATTTTCTCATAACTTTTGTGTATGTATGTGTATTATATTGACAGAGAGTAAAAGAGTACGAGTGAGTGCGGTACTTCATCTGCACACAATTGCGAAACTTTTTTTCATTTACGTGTTTTAACATCAATACAATAATATAGTGAAATATATAACTTTAAACATTCGGTTAAGGATCAGGTTAAGGTTCTATAGAATGTAAACACTGTCTTTTTTATATTTATGTAGCTATATAGATAGAAGAAGAACTAGTTATATTTATTTGAAACACATAATTCTTGCGCTTGTTCGTTGACCTATAAACCTGGATAATGTTCAAAGAATCGCCGCGTGCTCCACTTGGATGAGAATGAGTATCAAGGTTATATAGATATAACATATGATTCTATATATCTATGGAATATGGATAGTCCGTTAGAGCGGTCGCATTTGTCGTGCAAATGTGTATTCATGTTAATATATATATATAAGTATATATATATATACTTATATATTAAATTAAAAGTTATATCTAATTAAATATTTATTTTACACGATAACTAAAGCAAAATATTTGAATAATTTAATTTCGCATTCAATTAGTTTTACCATTACATAATAAGATCAAAAGCTACAAAATATGTGTAAATTGCATTATAATATGTGTAGCATGGAACGGATTTGCATACTGGCAGGCGCACACGCTGCCGCTTCGTGGATAATAATAAAACTTAGCAATATTTTATGCAAAGGAGTTGCAATTTAGATGCACCGAAGATCGGAGATACCACTTTCAGTTCCACTTGACACACTCAGAACACGCGAGCACACCATATCGGTCCCTGTTAAGACATATCCGGTGGTAGAGGATTGGTGGTATGAACATGTATACAGATTATACACATGGCCGCATATAATATTCAATCAAAATCACAGCATCATTGTAATGCATGGGGATTTTGTCTGTGTGAGAGTGGGGTAAAAATGCAAGCGACTGGAAATGCCTCGAACGGCCACATGCGATTCTACAGAATGTTACGTTATGCAGATATGCATCGCACCCTCTCCCTAAGGACAACGGTTTTATAATATGAAATATTTTCTCATACTATATATAAATCCTCAAATAAGTTTACGTGTATTTTTGTCGTATGCACATGCGGTCGGTGTATATTGTTTGCGCTTCACTTCGCAAATAACTATAGAAGGACGTATGTATTTATATATATATAGGTAAAATATTGTACATATATTCATAGAAGATAAGAGTGCATGGGCAAATATTTCTCAGTGCATATAAAAACTATTATAACTCGAACGAGATTACACATAAAGTACACTGCGACGTGGATATACATAAACCTACATATATACAATATACACATGCTCAAGATGCTCCCT
Source organism: Bolitophila hybrida (assembly GCA_027564075.1). NCBI lineage: Eukaryota > Metazoa > Arthropoda > Insecta > Diptera > Mycetophilidae > Bolitophila > Bolitophila hybrida. The sequence goes on from JANSTU010023606.1 coordinate 5,547, forward strand.
GGCCAAGTTATACAATTTGTGTAGAGCAATCTTTACGTCTGCTCTTATATACATATATACTTATATTTTATGTAGGAATATTTGATAAGTATACAATATACATTTATACATATATGTGTAAATTACACTATCTGCGTCTAAAAGCTGAACAGGTGTAATATACGCAAAGCCGAGTGAGCTGCAAAAGTTTTCTTCTACGAGTATATATATATTTGTGCTGTGTATACAGAAAATGTTGGGGAGGAGCGCCGATGAGACTATTATTGTGCTATTCAATAATAGGCACACAAGCAGAAAACATCGTTCGTTGTACATAATATGGTGGATGCATACGTAATTGCGTCCACGTGTATTCTGAGCGTAGATGAAGGAGATATGTATACCATATAATCGAAAGTGAAATGCACAGCAATCATATTATTAACTTGATGCGTATATAATTCTCAAAGGATATGTGGTTTATATTGATGGTATATACGAAACGCAGAAGAAGTGTTATGGAAGTTATCTGTAAGGCTTTAGAGGAAATCACTTTTAAATAAAATTAGATATTATGTGATGTTATTTGGGACAATGTTAAATATCGCTTCGCATCGATAACGATCTCAATTGATAGAAACGAGAGCTTTGAAACTATTGAAACTGTAAAATATACACGTTGAGTAAGTGTTTGGTCGAAAAATGATTATCTTAGATATTGAAGACTTTTTGCAAATGTTCAGTATTATGGTTGAGCGTAGAACTGAAAATATGTAAAGAAACTTTCAGCGGCTTTTCAGATACATTAAAATGACAATTTTTATTCTATTTTTTATGTAAGCAGTTTATATTAAATTTTTAAGAACAAACTGTTTTAGGAAAAAAAATTACATATAGTATTATATTTCAACCAATTTTCCCCTCGCAAACTCTGTCTATAATAAAAATGGAATATCCTGGCAAAAATAGAATATACATCGACTTCCTGTTTTTTCTACTTGAAATTTCTTTGAGGAAACCTATAAGGAAGAGATGGGGTCGATTAAGTTTGATGGCGGATTGAACTCTATGCGACACATTCTTGAATATGGATTTAGAAACTACTCATCGACACTAATTTTCCTGATTGTATCAACAAAATCAGTTATGAAAAACTGCTCTATTAGAGCAATTGCAGAGAAATTAATGATTTATCTAGATACATTATAATATAAAAAAATGAAGCCATTGCAGAGAGTATATTACGATATTTTTCTGACCGTGAAATGTATATGAACTCTTCTAATTTTCCAACGAGCGTGAGATGAACAACGTTTATCATCTAGATAAAGAGCAAATATATCCATGTTTAATATCCCAGGCACCTGGATGGTCACATAGACAAATATGACATTTTAACGTGAGAGCCAGCGATGCCATCGTGTCTTTATCCTTAATACAAGAAGCTTTTAAACTCTTTTTTACTATAGAAGACCACAATGTGTTAATAATGAGGGCAGCAATTGTGAAAGAGGCCATAAATAATGAAAATAACATAGATGCCAAGAAACCATTAAATGCTTGTTAATATTTATAATTATGATTTTACTAGCAATTTAAGTATTATTATACATATACATATATACATATCAAATTCATTTTAATATCTAAGATATTGCACACGCACACACACACACATATACAAAAAAATTATACAAAATTTCCATAATATTCAAATCCACATTGATTTCTGTTTATCTTGTCTCGGCAGTGGCGTCCGATAATGACGTTGCTGTTGCTCGGGGTCCCGAACCAGCGGAGCCCCGTCCCTGGCTACCAGTAATTGCATACTTGGAACCTCTGCCGAGACCTACTAAGGCACCAAGTATGTTTATCCAACAAATGCTCCATGTCCTTGATGAACTCTATATGTGTTAAAATGTTTTTAAATTAGTAAAATATGCTTTAAAATGGCATATAGAATACGTTAAATGTTAGCTTAGAATCTGCCCGGTGCTCGTGTGTTCTATATTATACATTCAATTTATTTGATTATTTACCCTTAGCAAATATTATAGATTTAGTTGTTTGTTTGTTTGTATTAATGTGTGTGTGTGGCCATTGAGCACACAATGTTTAATGTAAATATTAAATAACAGATCGTTGTTAGCTAAGCTTTAAACACGTGAGCTTTTAGAAGCTCTTGCATGAATGAGTTACATGTATTATACGCTCATATCATTTTCTTTATTTGTCATTAGTGACAAGGCACCTAATTAATTATAAATCAATACTTATATTATATTATCACCGTTATTGTGTATTTAAACTTAAAACCCTTACATACAATGAAATGATTTATTCTAACGCAAGCTCCTATTTTTCTTGTTCTTTATTACAGAATGTGATCAGACATTTGTGTCGCGTATCGGTGGTCCACAGAATGGCACTTTCTCTGCACCCATACTCCAGAATCCAACGAATCATTCCCGACAATGCCTTTATATTTTCCTAGCAGGCCCCGGGCAGCGTGTTGAAGTGCTTTTTACATCGTTTAACCTAAGAGGAACACCACCCGAGTAAGTGTGTGCACTCTTTGCCATTTCGTTTATGGTTTGCCCTTTTTGAACTAAGCTTTTGATAGGATTAAATAAAAAGGCCATTTGCGACGCAATAATAAAATACCATTATATTTTTTTTTTAATTAATAACGTTTTGTGTGTGTATTTTCTTTATTTCAGCGGAGCTGCGGTGGGCGAGATTCCAGCGTGAGTATGGTGTTTTGTATATGGAATTTTTGTGTGTGTGTTTTCTTAACCACCCGCAAGCGAACTCTAATTAATTAAACTTTTGCAAGTTGCGCAACCGCACGTTGTTTTGTGTCGTTTCGTGTGTTGTACACATTACACAATACACACACATAGGTATATACATACAAATTGAAAGTTTCCACAGAATAATAAACCGCACAAGTTGATGAAACACATAGTCACACAGTAATTGTAGAAATGTGCGGTTTTATATACATATTATTTTTGTACGGTAGTATGTGAGAGAGTAGAAAGGAGGGTTCTGTATGCGATGCAAGAGTGCACTTGTTCAAATACCTTTTTAAAAGTGTGCAGAACTTTTAGGTTACCGCTGGCTGCACTAAAGGGAATTTATGCTTTAGTGCCATTCAATTATGTTTACAACGAACAGAAAAAAAGCTTTTGAGCGCTGAACCGGTTCGAGGAGTTAATTGATTTGATTTCGAAACAGGGCGTATTTTCTCAGTAACTGATAGTTGCATTTGTTGATTTTCCACTCAATCGGTCTTATTAGGTTCATACATTTCTTGCTATAAAATGAGATCAAATTTCATCTTATAAATATTTTATAATTTAATAATATTACATTTACAAGAAAATAAGTTGCAAATTAATGCAGATCTAAGAGTTACAAATACAAGTAATTACTTCCACTCAATGTATCCAATAAGTTTACCCAATATTGATGGAAATGAGCCCCTGAGTACGAGTCAGGTTTCAGATCTCGTTACTACCCCACCTCCTTTTTTTGATTTGGTTAAAGTTTAAACATTTTTGTTTGAAAGCGCATTCAAATGAATGATTTAAAAAAAGTTTGTTTATTTTTGAATTTTAAAACCGAAATTTTTAAACTTTTTAAAACACAAAACAAAAATATTCAAAAAACATGCTTAATTTCTCCAAAATCCATAACTCAAATGTATAATAATAATTCCTTGAAACAGATTTGTTTCTTTTTTAATAGATGCCATTACTTCCAAATGACGAGTATCGAATTTTTATTAATTTTATTATTTTATCTTACAAAAATGCAGTGATTTTTTATTTAAATCATTCATTTAAATACTTTTTTTCCCTTCAAATAAAACAGGTTTCTACAAATTTTAACACCCTCTCACAAATTGGGCGGCTGAGTGACGAGATCACACGAGATTCTTGAGTAGGATAACTAATAAAATATTTGTATTGGAAAAAATCGACTTCAAAAGCGATACATTCATTTCAATGCATTTCTAACCATTCTTGTAGAACGATTCACCTTGGCCTCAAAATACGCCACTTGTGCGGCCAAATCGAGCCAAAACGCATTTAAAGTTTTAGCAAAAGCATTGTTTGTAAAAAGAAATCCTTTTTCTTCTACATATAGAGCCGTTTTTTTCCTCTTTAAAAAAAAACAACAAAGTGGCACGAGTATCCCAAAATAAGGACGCCATTTTTGCCAGCTGACTGTTGTATTTTGGCAGCTTTGGGCGAAGTTTGCCTACTCTGGAGTGTATTGTTTGATCCAATTTTCGAAATATGAAGCCGACACGTTCTTTTAATATCTTAATATTATCTATCTATCTCCTGAAATTTCGCTTTACGGTTTGCCAACACTATTTTGTGGACTATTTTATGTTTTCCGGTGACACCACCATGTATTTTTCTTTTTACCTTTCCTTTGAAGGTAGGTACTTTCTAAAAATCATATGCATTTTTTCATAAGTAGTGCTTCCTATTTGTCTCCCTATACGAGTTTTTCAGCCTTAATTTTTTTTTGTTTGCGTATTACAGATAAAATAATAACTGCCTGCATAACGAATGAGGATAGAGTTAAAAAATACCGATGTTTATTCAAAATAGCTTCTGAAAACGGATTACATAATTTCCAAATATTTTTCTTAAATATATATCTACATACTACATACATATAGGCTTTTTATCGGTAGTCTACACTACAAAAATAAAATAAAATAAATAGAAAATATTTAAATGAAAAACATTTGAAAAAGAGGGTGTTGCCCTATATTAAGAGGGATATATATGGTCGGCATATGTCGACCACCAATAAAACCAATCCGGTGCTTTACAGTTATTGTGCATTTTCACAATTATTTAAATAAATGTATGTAGAATTGCATAATATGTATATTATGTACATAAAATACAATACACATGCAATTTAATCTATAAATATATACAAACTAAAGCTCGCAATATATAAAATTTATATAGAAATAGTAATTTTGCATCACACACAATATTCGTCTGAAAACACAGATAACATATACATATAATCATAAATATTTATGTTTTCACATGAATATTGGAAATTGAAATATGTGTTATAAGTCCACATTTGTATTTAATATTTATGTATATTTATATGACATATGATTTGTATATGTGCGCAGATGCGGTGCGGAATACATGGACATATACGCTGAAGTACAATCATCGGATCCAGCTGACCTAATTAATTCCCCTTTCGGAGGCCGCTACTGCGGGCCCATTCCACCGCGACGCCGGATCTCTCTGCACCGTGCCGTTGCTCTGTCGTTTTTCACCAGTAAAAATGCCACCTCCGCTGAGCTGTTCAGCGGCCGTTTTTCATTTATTAATGCTTGTAAGTTTGACTGTATACACAAATACTAGTAACTTTTTGCCTTATACTATACATAAAACATATATGAACGTTTTTCAATGGAAAACTAATAATCCAGAGTGTTTTCTATATATATTAATAGCGGTTTTCGAGATCGGCACAGCGGTAACGGGTGCCGCGTGTGCTTTTACAGTAACGCCACACAAGAACAAGTCAGACATTTTCATTTCGCCCACTTACCCCGGTGCCTATCCCAAAGATATGTCCTGTACATATCAGTTTATGGGCGAATCAAATCAACGCGTGCGACTCGAGTTTCGCGACTTCGATCTGTTTTTTGGCGGACCTCAGTAAGCATACAAGAAAAATATCTTAAACACATCTCTATAAAATTGTTTGCTCTACAAACATTTATAGCTGCCCCTTCGATTTCATAAAAGTGTACGACGGACCGGACAACTCGTCGGCACTGATCGGCACCTATTGCGGTCAACAACGCAATCTTGTTTTGTACTCCAGCGAGTCCAGCCTGCTGGTGCACTTCTTTACGCTTCAACGGACCGCGCACACTCAAAATCGTGGCTTCAAAGGAATTTATGAGTTTAGCGAGGGTTTTGTAAAACTAGATTTTATACGTAAGTTTATATGCACAGTTGCCATAATTATACAGTATTATATCACATTTTATATAAATTAGGTGAAAACAATGGCATGCACATTCGGGGTTCGGAATGTGACCAGAAAATCCTATCGAAAAAGGAGTCAAGCGGTTTGATCTACTCGCCCAACTATCCGTTTCCGTACCTGCCGAAAACCGTGTGCCGGTGAGCTTTTGTTCTGCATACTCTACACATTCGCATATTTGTTATATATATAACGTTTGTTTTTTCTCTTTTGCACAGGTATTTTGTCTACGGAATGCAGGACGCACAACATCTGGAACGCGTACGACTCGAATTCCAGATGTTTGAAATTCAAAAGGGCGAACATAAGGATAAGGACAAGGAGTATGAAGAATTTGATAGTATTTGTCTGATTTGTGTGTTTTTATTAAATTATTCTTTTTTAGGACAAACTGCACGGACGGATATTTAAAAGTGTTCCTAAAAGGACAAGAGACACAAGATGCCTACGACAAGTTTGATTATGAACTGTGTGGATTCGATGTTCCTCATATGGTGGTCAGCGATGGGCCTCGCCTGGCAATGGTTTTTAGCTCTGGTGAGATTCAGGCCCGTGGCTTTAAGGTATGTAGTAAAGTATTTAAAAGCTTCTAAAATATGTGTCCATCGTGTAAATCGTTTGACCGAGATTTTTTTAATTGTCCTTACACAATGTTCATATAAACTGAAGAGTACATAATTTTCCCCCTGGCGCCAAGTCCTTACTTTAATTTTTTACCATATTGTTTAACCCTCCATCCCTACCTCAATAAATAAGTGTAAAAACCTAGTTTTTCATCTCTAAATCCTACAAGGAATGTCACCATAACGTGTTTTTTTTAGTAAATAAATTTTTCTCTTCATAGTCTAGTTCAACTTCATTGTCAGGTGAATTGTCTAAATACGATGTGCTTGCATCTTGCTCAACGCCTCAAAACATTTTTCGAGGACATAAAAAATGTAAAGACTGTTGTAATACAATTACACAATTGGATGAGATTATCAGATTTTTAGGTCACAGTACAGTACTTATAAAATGTATGTTTCGATTTTTTCGATGTAATAAAAGAAGATATATAGATATATGTTATAAAATTTATAATTCAATTACCTCCTCCTAAAATATGTACGTACATGCGCAAATTCTACGGTCGTTTTTATAAAGCAACTAACAATGTATATGTAAACCATGAATTAAGGGACGCAAACCGTCTGCGAGTGTAGACGTGTTTTTATGTGTGCGTAAATCGAATTTTGTTAGGTAAGCAATGTAGCACGGTGGCGGATGAAGCGTGCCCAGTCCGGATGCACCATATTTCGTCAAGGATCCTCAGACAGTTGTTGTCGCCTCCGCAATGCAGTTGAAAAATCAGATTTTTTTAATAAATTATAAGCGATGTTTTACAAATTGGTTTGAACATTCACATATCCATCTGAAAACTAAATCACATTTTTTGATGTGTAAACATTTATAGCGGGGCTGTGACCAGGGTAAAATCTGGCATAACGCAGCGTTAGTTGTAAACGTCCGTCCGTCCGTCCGTACG
>JANSTU010023617.1:0-13102 GCA_027564075.1 Bolitophila hybrida
TATATATAAATGTATGATGTATACATATTACAAAGCAACTAACAAATCTATAATTTATATTTTTATAGAATATAGACTTCAAGCTGAATTTCTCTAGTTATGTTTGAAGCCGAAAGTATAATGACAAATATTCTTCAACTTAGATTGTTAATTTGACTAAATTCAAAGCAGCAAAACATATTGATATTTGTATATTATTGAAAAAATGCTTATTGTAAATATCATTAAAATATATTTATATGTTTCTCGATATAGTGTTACTGCTTGAAGAATTTAAATATTTAAAAATACACAATATATATTGTAAAATATCCCTCAAAAGGCCGACGGCATGCGAAGGCGAAATGGCACCAAAAGAAGGGAACCAATAAATACTTACTTTTAATTTGCTGCCGTGATATCCCTGCTAGTTTTAGTTTAATTCAGTATTATACCAAAATTCGAATGTATCACTCACTTATGTATAAGACAAAAGTCTTTCGATACAAATAAATGAATTTAAAATTAAATTTATTATTGAACAAAAATATAAGACTACAATAAACTACCTTATACAAAGAGTAGGAGTAGTATACAGAACTATAAGATCATTTTATACTTAATTAAATACAAATAGAGGTGCCAGAAGGGCGATTATTTTGCGAATTTCTAAAGGAAATATGGGATATTGGATAGAGGTACATAACACATACTTGTTTAAGTAGAATTATATTTATATTTGTATTTTTATTGCTAATAATTAAACAATTTTTATTTTTTTAATAAGATGTGTATTTAAAGTACTTATCTTTTATGATTTTCTATATTTATCATACATGATAAGCGATATCGCAAATGCACATGTAACAGCATGGATATAAATATTTACTTTCTTTTTATTGTCACACAGAACAAATATTCTTTTTATTTACGGTCCATTTCTTTTTTAAGGATGCTTAGCTTCGTCAGACAGGCGTCGCGCCAGGCTCGCCGTTCGGCTAATTTTTCAATAGGACAAATTTTGTCCAGTTGCTTGGACACATCGGCGGCAACGGATCCTTCCATTTTAGGTGTGGCACCCATCGTTTCGCTGACCTGAAAACCAAAAATTACATTTTATTATTAGTGCACTTAGAAGAAATAATTGCAATTAATATCAAATTTACAGCGTAAATTGTCTTGCTATATCTTTCGCAGTAGTTGGCTATGCCTTCAGCGTTCAAATGAGCCGTCTCTAGTGCTCCTAGGAAGGCATATCGCATACCCAGACCATCAGTCATCACACTGTCAATGTCCTTAACGTCCAAGATACCATCACCAACCAAACGCCAAACTTCGTTTAAAATAGCGTATCTGTAGAAATAATAATTGTGTATTATTAGGTAATTATAATTATGCATTACTCGTAAATATACTTACTGAATTCTGTTAAGTGCAAATCCTTCAATCTCGCGACTTAGCGACACCGGCTTCTGTCCAATCTCAGCCATAAGACTGCGCGTCTTTAGTGCAATTTCCGGACGTGTCCAGGGAGCAGGTACGATTTCCACCAGTGGTACGTAGTAAGGAGGATTAACCGGGTGCGACACAATTACCTGGGCCTTATGCTTTAGGCCCTCGCTAATGGCTGATGGCAAAAATGTACTCGTCGAACTGGACAGAATTACCGAGTCACCAATCAGTGAGTCCAATTGCTGGTACACTTTGTGCTTTAGAGCCAGTACCTCGGGTACACACTCCTGGATGAAAATCGAATCACGGATCATTTCATTGATGTCAGTGGTGCCGCTAATACGGCTGTGCTGTTCCGCAGCCGTTAGAGATCCGCGCAACAGGCCGCGTTGCTCCAATGACAGCAACTCTGATTTGGTGTACTTCAGAGCTCCCTCGACTTGCGCAGGCACAATATCGTAGATTGTTACCTTATAGCCAACCGAAGCAAAAAGCATTGCCCAGGAGCTGCCGATAAGGCCACTGTCAAAAAATAAGAATATTTGTATACCATAATTTAGATCAATCAAGGAAATATATATTTATAAATTTACATACTAATAAATACTTCTATAATATAAATCGACGTTTATAATAAATAAATGTTTATAATAACCCTCCGTGGTCACTAGGGGTCACATTGACCCAAACCTCATCTTATAGCTAGAATTACTAGAAGTTGTTGGCGCGCGAGAGGACTAGCCTGCCCTCTAACGACGTTTTGGGGTTCTCTTTGTGAGAAAATAGCAGAATTTTCCGTAAACTATGATATCTCAAAAGTATTACCCGAAAATGTTATGAAAAATTATAAAAAATTGCTTGATATTTTAACATAATTATTTTATTTATTTTATTTTTTTTGCGTTAATAATTGCATGATTGTTATAATAATTTTATCAGCATTTTTAAAACAAAAAATCCATAATACTCTAATTCTGAATGGTTCAAACTAATATTCTGATTTTTTTTGAGTCATTATGAACGATACGGGGAACGCGGCAATCGTTTAAACATAAATTTGACCTCCTTGTGACCACTCATTGGATCATGTAATCTCTTGTGGGACATAGGGCCAGTGTGCGATATCGCTATTTGCTATTTTTTATTCGGAATCGTGAATCATCAACGCCATCATACACATATTGTTCTATACATGGTGCGTGTGTATATGTTAATTGATGGCATTCATGTTCCGTTATTCCGTTATTCCACATTCTAAAAACACTTCGGTCTGCCGGCCGGAATTGAACCGGCGACCTCCCAAAAACCACGCCAACGCGTTAACCCACTCGGCTATGGCTATGGTGTGTGTTCCTAGGAAATGTAAAATGTAAAAATTAAAGTAATATAGTGATCGAAAATAAAATGTGTGTAGATTTGTTTATTTATTTTTAACAGCAGTTTATATTATCGTAGTATTTTTTTTATCTGGAGTTTCTTAGTTTTTGTTATGAAGAAAATTTGTAAATATTGAGCACCAATTTTATTAATTTTTGTCTGCACGTATTTTAATTATTTTCAGCACATTTTTGAATTTTGTCCAACAAGTTTTTTTTAAATTATTATCAGCACGCATTATTTAGAGGCAACATATAAACTACTAGGTCAAAGGTTTCGCAAATGATGATAAAAGCATGAAGAACATATTCATATAAACTTGCAAAAATGACTTTCGAAGTAAAACGACTTGAAATTTGAATTATTAAACTGGTTTCTTAAAAAACTGCAATATATTATTATACACACAAACACATATTATATATATATATGAATTCTCACCTGCCAATGATTCCGATCTTCTCAGTTTTAACCTTGGATGCCATTTCAATTGCACTTTACGGATTTAATAAAATCACAAAATTAAATACTTCTCTTTTGCTTGATAGCCAACACTCGACTAAATATCTTGATGTTTTAAGCTCAAGAGGACCAGATAAACGAACGACGACAATCTCTGGTTAAATTATGATCAAAACCAGTTGAACATAGTTGTTTATATAATGGATCCATTTCTGGTGATAGTGATAAGAGCGATAAGATTCTTAGTATGAGTAGAGTATTTCTTGCATATTAACTCGCAAATATTATATTAATATATATATACACATATATATATATATATATAATAATAATATATAGTTTGTTTTGATATTAAAACAGTACACAGATTGTTGATAACTGAAGAAAGACTTTATCTGTTATACTACACCGGGTGATGAGAGATATACATTCTTTCTTTTTTTTCTGGTGACATAATATGTGTGTGTTTTTTCACCAATTACTGAGGTCTACAGATATTTCTTTTATAATTAATGGGTTACTTTCAGATTCATATAGAGAATTGTGGATGTAGTAATAATTATTTATGTAGTTTTTGCTCACATATGAATTTATATGTCAAATCATCTCCTTTACATTTCTCCAGAAAACAAATTCTGGACGCAATGTGGAAAGAATGAACCCAGGAGTCTCTGCCACAAAGTGAACAGTAAAAAGAAAGGTGAAAATTATTAATATTAATATTAATATATTATTAATATTAATAATAATAATAATAATAATAATATTATGTGAAAACATAATAATGTAAGATGCACAAATTGGGAAACTTTACAAGATTCCGTACAAACCTTATTTTCTGAATATTGTGACAAACCGTTTACACCTTCAGATATAGAAAAGAGATTTAAGTTATATTAGTCTGTTCCAAAAATAACATGTATCCAAAATAAGCATAAACTGTGGTGGAATCGGGACGGATTGACAAGATTGTGTAAACATCAGAACAGTGCGAAAATGACTAATGCGGAAGCAGATAAAAAAACTTCCTAGCTCTGAATACAAAAACCACATACAAAAAGCAAAGAGAGATGCATGGAGATCCTTCTGTGGTGAAATATGCACAAAATTCTTTCTAAACATATAAACTTCCAAACATAGAGCTTCGAAAAGTGTAATATCAGTAATATCAGTCAGGCAGTTCACTCACTTGACACTACGTCAAGAAGATATTGTGAATATAGACAAAGTAAGATGGGGATTTTACAGTACTGCTTCGACAAAGGCAAAATTTATGGACAGTTTATTCATTGTATACGATTAGTCTGTCAAACAGAAAAATCATGACGGCACGGACTCGATTATTTATCCAGTAGCAGCTGGTTCAAGGTGATGTAGTGTCTGCAACCCTGTATATTATTTACACATCCGATTTACCAGCACCAGAAATTATCCTCAACAATTCACAGACGATGCATTAGTCAACACCTCGACCATCAGAATTCAACTTGGGCAGAATTAAGTATCACCTTTTTTAACTGATTTCAAAACCAAATGGAACAATGTGTAGAAAATTGTATTTAAAGGCAAAGTTAAAAAAAACTAGAACAAATTTATTATTATTTCTAGGGTGTTCCATTAAGAAGGCCATAAGTTAAATGTGAACCACTGTTAAACATCAAATCATTTTTCACATCTGTTTGCTGATTTGGCAAGTTTAGTCTTTGTCAATTTCAACCATGCAAATTTTCTCGGTCCGCATAATCGTCCTAGTGAGAGTGCAATAGCAAAAATTCTAACAAACTGGGTCGGTGGCAGATGAGAAAAGACCACCACGCCCTCGAACACGCCATTTAGATGATTTAGGCTGATGAAAAATCAAGGGCGATTGTTGAAATCCAATGCATACACAAAAAGTCACTGTTTGGTGCACCTTCTTTGCTGGCGGAATAATTGGACCACGGTGAATGGTGAGCGGTACCGTGCCATGATCACCGACTTCTTGCGGCCAGAATTGGATGCTATGGATTCCGACGACATGTGGTTTCAACAAAACAGCGCCACATGCCACACAGCCAAAGCAACGTTTCCTGAGCGCATTATCTCTCGAAACAGCGAAGTAAATTGGCCACCGAGATCATGCGATTTGACGCCTTTGGACTTATTCCTTTGGAGATATATTAACAGCAAGGTCTATGCCAACAAGCGAACAAAAATTCAAGACCGAAAGGACGAGATAATAAGACATATTGGTGAGACCGAGTAGCAATTATGCAGAGAAGCCTTGGCGTACATTTGGCCGATATTATCTTTCACACATATTTGTCATGAACCATATCACAAGAGTAAATAAAGAAATCAAAAATTTACAAACAATATTGAACACCCTTTATTAAATTAAAATAATCTGCATTATTATTGGGACTTTTATTTCTGAACCTTGGGTTACAACCCTGAAATATTATAGAAACCTGAAATTATACCCTATGGCCAATTCCTTTTTAAATATTTTCTTTGGAAAACAATCGTTGTTAATGGCAACCTAGAGCCCTGGAATAGTACCCTGTGACCAACACTTTCTGAAATACTTATCGCTAAGATGAATTATCTTGAGATATTTTATTGGTCCATTAACTGCAGTGATATTTTACATTTACAATTTAATTCAATGTGTTTTGATTTAAATGAAATATGATAAGATACTGAAAAAAGTAAATAAATATATTTTTCATTGATAATTTATTACTTTTTTAAAATAATGTATTATTAGCAATAAATATAAAAAAACATTGTGTGCATAAAATTAATATTATTCAATATTTGTGATATTTTAAAATTTAAATGAATTATATAATCTACAAAAGAGCAATCAGATTTACTATGCATACATATAAAAACATAACCTTAAACGTAAACATCAGTCGTCATCAATGACCTCTTACAATGTATTATCATTATAAATAACAATATAAAATTAATGTTTACTGTAAAGAAACACCCTCCACTGTCATAAAAAATACATTTATCTTTTTTGTTATCATATTTATAAGATGCACGATGCAAACAGACTTGCATAAACACGAATGTTGATCAAACAAGTTATTTTCAAAATATATACATTAAGATATACTGTTGTTGTTTCCATTTAAAATTACATATATATTATACATAAGTGTGTATATAATAATATATAAGTAATATGTATGTACACATGCATGTAAACTATTAAGATAAAATAATTTGCCTACAAACATTTTCCGCAATGAAATTTAATAACTATTGACATATTATAAGATAATTAAAATCTTAAAATATATCAAAAACTTCCATCTACATTGACTGCGTACCATCATCAAATTTAACCTCACTTCCACATAACAAAAACTACATTTCGAACATATAAGACTATGTTTATTAAACGTAAATTTAACATTTAACTATGAAATATATTATAAAATCGATCTAAAACTGAATAATCAAAAATTATACATTAATTCAAACGTATTGTTAAAAAATACGCTGCGTAAAATGAAAGAAAACATAATTAATTTTAATAATATTAATTTATAACTTAATCAACCTAATATTCTTTTCAATATTCGGCTGCATCATCATACAGTCTTCGCGCAGTTGTACAATGTGGCTGAATATTCGCACAGAACTTCCATATTTCAAGCCCATCAACGAAGTCATATCCTCTTCTGTTAGACACAAAAAAGCTTCACCGTCAATCTCGAACTGTTGGAAAAGATGTGAGATATTCTCGCACATCGGTAAACTGTGCACGTAATTGACCACTTCATCTATTGACCACTGGTTTGGATCAGTAGTGACAGTCGGTGTATGTGAGCTTCGGAGTAACTTTAAGTTCTTAAGCCAAATATTATAGCTATCCACACCGGGCAAATAATCTTGTAGCACGGATTTCGATATTTTCATGCGTATGGTTGTTTCCTTTTCACTGTACGGCATCATATTAATCGATTCTACTTTATCGATGACCGGTACAATGATTTCATCGTTTTTGGATACTTCCAGGTCAAACCTATCAGTGTCGTCTTCATCTGACGATATTTCTTCGGTTTTAATCTCAGTGACCAACGACGGTGGTTTCGTTGGTGTCAGTTGTTCGATGGATTTTCGGGTGAGAGAAGCATGTACAGGGTTTGGTACAGTTGGACTCACCAGTACTCGGTTGATTAGATTAGATTCATTGACCCAATTGCGACTCTCGTACGGACATTCTTCTCGTGTCGTATGACGTGTTTTTTCCATATTTCGGGCGTTTCCAAGTTCACGGCATCCAAGAACACCACACGCGCTCTTGAACGATGTTTTACCGACTCCTGAAAATATATATAAAATAAAATTAAGAAAATATTCTTCAGAATAGACAGTAAAACATACCTAATGGAATTTCAAGCGGATGACCGGTTTTAGCACACCAACCAATCGGATGAATATCCGTGTGATCGTCATGTATCCAGAACGCATAGCTTGCGGGCCAGCCGTCGAAAAGCACCTGGATCTGGTACGGCTTTACCTGAACTATCGATGCCACTCGAATCAAACTGGGTACTTTACGATCAACTAGCTCTAATTTCATGCCCTTTTCGAAGCCAATCGGATCGCGTGGCTGAAATGCATACAACGGCACAGGCATAGAGTTTGTAGATAAGAGATACGCATTCCATTGGAAATTCTGCACGTTACGTGGAGCTGACATTTTGTAGCCTCTTGTTTTATGCCAGTCAACATAATGAATGTACGGCGAATCAATTTCGGTCCAGAAATCTTGTTCGGATACATGATTGTCGGATCTCAGTAAAATACGTCTGTCCAGGACGTCCATTACTGTGGCAGGGTATACAGTATTTGAGAATGTATTACGATCCTGTACCTCGAGCTTCATGCCTACTTTGAAGGCACTGTTATTTGTCTAATGGAAAAAAATATTTGATTAGATAAAAATAACTAAAAACTAGTTAAAAGTTTAACTTACTGTTTGAACGATATGGGTAAAACATATACGTGGTGCTGCATTCTGTCTTAGGTTCCGCATTTGATTCGGACTTGAGGCAGCGCTAGGCGGTAATTCCACTTTTCGACCGGTCTTACTGCACCAGCCTAACGGAAAGATGTTCATCGAATCGGCATTCTGCCAGTAATCATAAGCTGAATGATAACCATCAAAGTGAAGCTTTATACGAAAGCCTTGAATGTCAACGATCGATGAGATACAGAACAACGATGCATTCTGTGGATCAATTGACTCCAGTCGCATGCCAATCTCAAACATATTTGAACTACACGGAAACGGATTTATAAACAAACTGTATGGTGCTGGAATTGATTTTGTTGCATTTAAATAGCGATCCCATGCAAAATCGGTGTTTTCAGCAGAAATAGTTTCAGAGAAAGGATTTGATTTTCTGATTGCCTTGAAGAGTCCAGAGTTTCGTGATACCTGTGCGGCGCGACGCTGCCGATTTGGTTTGGGTGATACCTCAAAATTATTATTTTTATAATATTTGCTGGAACATTCAAGACTACATAATTTATCTGTGGCTTTATTATGACACACTTTGCAGATGTGCAATAGAGATTGGTCATTTTTACCATTATTGGTCTTGTCATTATTAAGGGCTCTCTGAAAGGCATGGTCAATTTGGAAATTTGACATATCATCAGCCTCGATCACCTCGAGCAAACCGAATTCGTTGATTTTAAAGTGCATGTTGCTATTTCTCATATAGCCAATGTTGTTGTGCCATTTAATATTTTCAAATACATTTCCAGGCAGTGTCATTGGACTTTGGTTATTTGCAACCGGCTGACTGATAATCAATTGTTGTTTTTCGGTTTTGGCTACTTCAGGGCTAACACTTTTGACACTTTGCACATCTAAATTTTCATCGCATGTAAGCGACTCGTTATCAAACAAGGCACCAATAACTGTGCTCAAATTGCAATTTAATATTAGATCATTGTGTTTGGACTTCTCAGAATCTTTAGTTAATAATGCTCGTTTGGTAGGAACTTGGGGTGGTGCTGATGAAACACGATCACGTTTCAATGTACGAGTTTTTGTTGGCTGTTCCGTTGGATCATTCAGTGATTTTGAACGAAGCATTGTTCTAGGACTAGTCTGTAAAAGTTCCAATTGTTTGGAACGCAATTCTTCTTGTTTCTGTTCATTGTTTTGTGGTATATTGATCAGTCGTATAGGTTTATTGTCATTATTTATTTGATCCATATTGAAGACCATTCCGATGGGAGCCATTGATGATGCCTCGGCAGATTCACTGTTGGACAGTAATTTGATTGGACCCTTTGGGTCAGATATTCTACCGTTTGATATTTGAACGTTAATCGTTGACTGTGTTAAATTCTGTGTTGGTATAGTTTGAGCTTGGCTCTTTTCAAGCGTGAATTCATGACGTATGATTTTCGTTGCTGGTTTACTAAATGATCCGGAAGTAAGTTCAGTGGGATTTGTCAGAGGTTTTGCGACAAGTGTAAGCGAAGACGGTATCTTGGGTACGCTAAGTTTGGTTGCATTAGCCGTATTCTTAATGCGTAGTTTCTTGAAATCAATGACACCGGTATCAGCGTTTTTGGATAGGATTTGCTTGACAACAGTATCTTTTGGGATTTGCTTTGTTCCAGAATATTGCATTGGAAACTTTGTGATTGTCGTTACGGAAGGTTCTTCGACAACCGCTGGCCTTGTCGTAAGTACGCTTGTGAAACATGGTACTTGTATAGCTTTTGGCCTAATATTTACAGGTTTTTTGGCAGTTATCAACGAAGGAACCGCTGTGGTTGCTTTCAATAAAAATTGCGATGTATCATTTACTTTTGATGCAGATGTGATGATGGTATTTGTGGAAAGTCTAGTGCTAGACTCAGAAGAAATGTTCGTGATTTTGGCTATATTAGTAATTCTCGGTACCGTATTAATTTTCGCATCTCCTACTTGTTGGGCCTTAGCTTCAAAAGTGACATCTGACTGTACAGAAACAGGAACAACGGTGCTATTGATTAATACTGGCTTAATATTTCGTTCAAATGCTGACTTGTTCTTGGGTGGTATAATGACTATCTTACTAGATCCGATATTAATTTGATGTGGAGTACTACCTGAAGTAGTTGTTTTCAATTGTTGTGGATTAATTGATAAAGTCGACGTAATTGGTTTTGTAATTGTAGAATTTGAAACAATACTGGTATTTATAGTAGTGCCGATTGTTCTAGGTGTGCTACTGTTTGACGGGTACAACTCCGATGCCTTCATATCCCGGGCAGGTAATCCAACGTTTGATTGATTCGCCATATGCGAACCAGTCATAACCATCAATATCGGATTGTTGTTCTGTGTACTGTTAACACACACTGCTGTACTTTTCGGAGCTGACATCATTATGAGTTTATTAACAATGACACCCTGATAAACAAAACATAAATTTATTATTATTTTTTTGTCAATCAATTGCACATTAAATTATGATAAAGATCGCGTATAGAAACAATATAACGTCGCACACTAAAAGCAAATGTACACATAATATTGTTCCTAAATCGACCTGTCAAACTGTGAAGTCAGACCTCGCGACCCACACGGGGAAATTATATAATTTATATATGATATCAATTCATTATAAACAAATATAATAATAACAAAGTTTACCTTTCTTATTGGCGCATAATTATTATCTTCAACTGTCCGGGGTGCTGGTGCTGGTGCTGGTGCTATTGTAGACCTCTTTGGAAATTGTCCAGTTTTATTCGGACTCACTTTATTCAAATCTGCCTGAATTTTAAACACAATTTTACACAATATTTAAAGTTCGTTAATTTTGTTTTGTCTATGGGTCAAATCAAAAGAACAAATGAAATATTTTCCCTTCTTCGACCTGTTTAACTGACAACCTAACAAATACTAAATTTAAATTCGCACATTTACAGTGCAGGTAAATTTATTTATATTGCTGTACACGCAGAAAGTATATATTACGTGCGTATATGTGTATGTGTTTTGTTTGACTGCGGTGAATTTAGGAAATATAAGTTTGTGGCGAATGTCAGCGGCGAATATATGTCATAAACGATGATACCGTCGTCGAGCGAATTAGAATTATGAAAAACGGCAAAATAAATTATATAATTATGTAGTGTTATGATTATCGGGGCAACAAAAGATTATTTACGTGTATTTTTTGGAATTATGTCTGCAATCGATAGATTCATATAAAACAAATAAAACATCGACGCGTTTGGTAGTTGCTAAAATAGACGAGAGCCCAGTTTGCAAACGACATGAAAGTATAATTTTGTACTGTACAATTTAATTAATATTAAATTAATCTGTATAAAATTTAAGCTATTCATTGTATTTAGTAATTATCAATTAAACTTAGTTCATTTTAATTGACAATAAAGCATTTTTTTGTGACTTAATCGATATTCTGGAAGGTACTATCGATATTTCAAGACAAATATATAATATAATATGACATGTCCAGTAAAAATATATAACATATTTCAAAAATTGTCATTTAAATTAAATTTTACTTATTTATTTTTTAAATAAATTTGTTAAAAACTGGAATTGAACAAAACAATATTAATAATATTCTTATAAATCAACAAAATACATTTAATTTTTAATGAAATACAAAATTCACGCGATAAAAATGCTAATTTCAGAAGATTTTAACTATTCTTACATTTCATATATTAATAATAATTTCTATACAAGAAACGATGTATAGACAGTTAGATCTTGTAGATTGAAAAAGCGAATGTGGTAAACAAAATTAACATAAACTAATTAATTAAACATAAATAAATAATTCTGCAATTTAGAATTTAGAACAAAATTAGACTTATGTTACGACTCGAATGTTTGAAAGATTTTTTTTTAAGAACGAATTTATCTCAATTCATATCAAAAAATTTATTGGGACTAGGATAATATTATATGAGCTTTTTTGAAAACAGGCAAGATCTATACTTGAAAACATTCTTCTATGGCATTTCGATATATACGAAGCGGTAAACAAATCTATTGCATGCATTCAAAGCAAGGCTAAGAACTCTAAGCGCAGCGGCGGATAATCCGCCCAAGACAATTAATTTGTTTATAGGAGGCTAGCGGAATAAGGAACGAATGAACGAGTTTAAGACGCGTATCGATGGACATATGACGCCACATATTACGAAGTCCAAAAATTATGTTTGATGAAACTTTTGATACATGATCCATCCAAGTAAAGCTATATATAAGCTCATCATTAGACCCAAATGTTTCACTATATGTTGTTCGTTTTCAAGGTGCAAGCGAATTGCTGCTTTAGAGGGGGTAAACATAATATTATGTGATTATGTATTCATCAATCGGACAATCATCTACAAACAAATGGTAGTCGTTTATAAATATAGAAAAGAGACAGATCCTTGAGGGACGGCGGTAGAAATTGGAAGAAAATCAGGAAAGAATCTAGCAACTTCGATCAAAAACCACATTGGAAGTTGTTTAAAATATTGTGATACTGGAGAAAATCATTAATTTTATTCTAAAAGCGCAGTAACGGGAAGTAACATTTAAAAAAAAAAATAATGGGAATATTGTCTAAATAGACAAATAGATGTCGATGGTATTAACTCGTTTTACAAAGGATATTTTTAATGTAGGACTTTGGGTACATTGCGATTAACGTGGACTTTTAACAAGAACTAGGTGTTTACCAAACTACGGTCCATGAGGTGACGTAGACCGTCATTCCGTGATCCCTGATACTACACGCGTACATCTACGGGTATAACCACGTCTACACAACTAAACTGATAT
>JANSTU010023628.1:0-13102 GCA_027564075.1 Bolitophila hybrida
TATATGTATTGCAAGCAGATGCGGTGAGTATAATATGTAATGCATCGATAGTCTGTAATCGACCGTTGAGTTGTATTAATCGAAATCAAGCTAGATCATGAAGACATTACTGTTGGTAAGTAAAAAATATTAATATATATCTTCCAAGTTCTAAAAAATGTCTTCTTGTATATTAGGTTATACTCGCTGTTGAGATACTTAACAAATCAAACGCCTCCATAGACCTCAACCTAAACCTCGACCTGTACAACATTGATCTGCCGAATTTTCAATTCTTTAGAAAGGCTCCAGAAGACACAAACCGAAATGGAGCGGCTATGTATCGTCAACAAGCGGCAGCACCTTCTCATCCAGTAGTTGTTCAGTTAAAGAATGCACGCGCTGTGCTGGTTTATGCTGGACGAGTTTTGTTCGGAAATCCGGTTTACGAAGAATCACAACAGTATGTTTTCGATCCGGAATCGGCGGTAAAAAGTAGAGTTCCATTTCAACGGCAGTTTGGCTATCGTGGTGAAAATCTTGTGGCAATGTTGGGCAATGGATATTCGAGGCAGGCTTTAGTACATTACGGTGGTATTGGCAATGACTGGAAGGAGTAAATATATTATTTATATATACAGTAGTATTTAATAGAGTAAACGTGTAAATATTGTTAAATAAATTAATTATTTAAGTATTTAAGATATTTTTTTATTAAACAGAAAAAAGTGTGATATGCACAATATTTAAAAAAATATTCTCAATAATGTACAATGTGAAAAATACAACATTTTGCAAAACGCACTCTATATTAAAAAAATCAAAATTATTAACAGTGTCTAATGTAAACCATCATTATTGTGAATATTTGAAATGTCAAAAACAGGCAAACAGAAACATTGTACATAACATCGTTGTATTGTGTATTTTAAGTTTACTATTAAACATTTTCTAATATTATCTGTATAGTTTAAAGGATTCGATTGACACAGGTAAATAGTTAATCAACCATTGTATATTTCAATATACACGTATGATACATTGCATTGAAGCAAACAAATTATTTAAGGTTATGTTTATTTGTATTCAATAAAAATAAAATATCAAACAATATAGATACGGATAAAACCGGCAAAGCATTCTAAATAATACATAAATAATTTTAAAATAATATTTAATAATTTTCAGCACAAAATGTCTCGCAAAGAAGCTTTGTCGCAATTCATCAACCAGATCCATGGACGCCCTGTGGTTGTGAAATTGAACAGCGGTGTCGATTACAGAGGTTAACTTCTTTTTTAATAGTTTATTAGTATTTTTAATGTTTAATCATCTTACTAAGATCTCGAAAGTTTAATTACGAATTTCTAAGATATTTTCGTTGAATTTGTTACACTAAACAAAAACGTTCACATTTGTTGTCTATCTTGTATGAATTTAATTATTATTTATTTACTTTAAAGGTTTTTTCTGTAATTTATGGACATTCTTATATATCATCTATTTGCAAACATTCAAGAGCTAACTTAATTATCTAATTAAACTCCGCAGGTGTGCTCGCTTGCTTGGACGGTTACATGAACATTGCCCTCGATCAGACCGAAGAGTACGCCAATGGACAACTGAAAAATAAGTACGGTGATGCTTTTATTCGTGGCAACAACGTACTTTACATCTCAACGCAAAAGAGAAGAAACTAAATTCTAAACATTCTTAAAAATAATTTGTTTACTTTCTCCAAAAATAAACATTTTTTTTATTTAATCTAATTTTATATATTATTCTATGTACAGTACAAAAAAAGCGATTTAAATAGTTAAAGTAAAACTTAATGATTGCATCAGACAACGTCTTCTAATGGATTCCTTCAAGCGGTGAGTAACTCTTGTACTGGTACAGTTCGGGTCCGCCATAGCCGTAGAGCAGCTTGCCGCGACCATTTTCATCGTAGTAAGGATAACGGTATTTTGGTCTGAAAATGTTTTGGTTAGTATTATTTATAGAAATGGATCATCGGTATATACCTTTCGAAATACTGGAAATTGGGAGCTTTTGGCTGAACGGCCGACATTGCTGTGTTTATCAACATAGAGAGTATAACGAAAGTCTAGAAAAAATGTTATATATTAAAATTATTTTTAGATTTAACGAATTTATCAGTTTCTTCGCCTTTTTACTGTCTTTATTTGATTGAAAGTACATTTAAACGCAATTATTTTATATCTTAAAAGAAGTACACTTGTTCTTCTGTGTAAACATCGCTATTACGTTTTTATTTTTGTTCCATTGAAAATGTGATTGTAATTGTAATTGGATTATTCACGATTCCGAATATAAATAGAAAGAAAGATTCCGGGGATGTGTTGTGAGTGTTAGCACATAAACATCACATTAGCATGACCAGACGTGTAAACTAGTAATGGTCAATTAATCCTGTGTGAATCATCGCACATTGACCATATGTCCCACAAATGATTAAAACCTATGAGATGAGAAATGTTTATTTAAACATTTCATGTTTAAAGTAATATAATGATATCCTTTAAATCCTTTAAAAATCCCATAACACATTAATAGCCCAATAATAATTAATTAGGAAACTTGGACAAGTATTACATATTTATCTGCATGTGATTTTTTTTAAACAAATAAATATTAAGAAAGTTATTTTTTTAATAAATGATCACGTATTTATAATAACGATTATGCAATCACTCCACTCACTTCGCACTGATATCGAAACTCACCACACATGAGAATACACTCAGAAAACGACTCATATTTCTGTCGAAATTTGCTTATGCTTTTGTTAAAAATGCACTTCCTCTGGATTTGGGTCAATCTCAGCTATTTCACCGTGAACTCTGTCCTAGTTCCGAATTCCGTTTCGATATGGCGGGCGGTTTAAACGATGTCTTCGTCCGCACAAAAACTAAAAACTAACCGTTGCTGCTCGATGGCAAAACGCAAAAACCCCATCGTAAATCTGCACACATACACACACGCTCATATACACTCGCATTCATAAGTTGTTGGTCTTGAGAATTCTTTGGGTAATAATGTTTAAGTAAAAGTGAAAGTTTTGTGTATACGCGTCTCGAGCTCATATATACACTCTATTATGAAAGATATGCAATGTACACACACACAGACGTACCTAAATTAGTTTGCATACTCACGGCATATAACATAATCAATAATATTATTATATATGTATATATCATTTATTGAATAAAATGATCGCGAGTGATCGTGGGCACGTATACAGTTTTTGTGTTTAGAAGCCGGGTGGAGTTCACTATAGTATATAACCTAATCAGCAAGTGCATTATTCGGAGTAAAGGTCAATGACTGTGTGCCCATTGCACACATTATGGTAAAATCGTGCTTAACATGATCTTGCGCAACGCTATTATTATTATATTGGCCAGATGTATCTATATGCTAATTGTTTCAGGAATCATGGTGATGCTAACGGAAAAGCACATTATTTCTATATAGTGCAGGTTCAATTTTCTTGCTAGATAAAAAATCGCTAAGGTCAAACAACTGTTAAACAATAATTATTTGATGTGCTATTCGAGGAAAAAGATCATTAAATACATTATTATATGGACAATAATAGTGTATTGATTGTAAATGACGACAAATAAAGGTTCGGTGTTATTGTATATTTTATAATTTCCTTTTTTTCATCAGGTTTGTACTCGACGAAGCACAGTATTGAAAAAAGAAGTGTGGTCGCGACAAAAGAGAGCATATTAAAGCAGATAACACATAAAGCGGATCCATCACTGGCAGATATCGGTTCCAGAAGATCACATGGATACAAACCCGCCAGCTTGAACACTAGTGTGGTTCAAGAAAAGAGCCTAACCTAGATGGTGTGAATGTGAATATAGCCAGAGCGGTCTAGAATACAATTCCAGACTACTTCGTATCATTGTACTGCAAATGTATAACTGAAGGCTATTTTCCGACGGAATAGCAGATAGTCCTGCTCCAGTCTCCTGACAAAATCAGGACAGAACCACGGTCCTACCGACTAATCTGCTTTCTGTCAGTGTTAGGATTTTTTTTGAAAGAATAATGGTCCGAAGGCGGTGCGATCGTAAATAGCCGTGAATGCCAACCAATTTGGCTTCAAAAAGACCTGTCAACTGAGGATACCTGGACAAAACTTATGG
Source organism: Bolitophila hybrida (assembly GCA_027564075.1). NCBI lineage: Eukaryota > Metazoa > Arthropoda > Insecta > Diptera > Mycetophilidae > Bolitophila > Bolitophila hybrida. The sequence goes on from JANSTU010023628.1 coordinate 4,167, forward strand.
GAATTGTTAACAGCTCTAACAAAATCGACTTGAAAGGATCATTAGACAATTTATTAGGGTAGACTACTTTAAAAAAAATAAAATTTAGGGTACAATGAGGATGAACTGTGGAAAAGCTAATTTAGGGATCGAAAAGCGTGTTTGAGGTATGATAATGGAACGATATGGAACGGACTTTGAAGCGTGTGACGAGGAAGTAGCAGGATAGAATGGACATGCAGCGGCGCGTCGGTCAGAGCGATATTCCGGATACTATTTGTACCGTGCAAGTATGCCGCACAATCTCAATTACTGGACATAGAAGTTCGAATGAATGTTTACTCAAATGAGCCTTGGTAAACACTGAAGATTATATGTGCGTTCCCGCTAGGGTAGACTGGGTACATGTGGTTAGAAAGCGTCATATATAATGACATTCAAAGACTTGTCGACTGGAGAATAGTATAATTTCAGGTGGGTTGGGATGTAAGTCGTGTATTCTGTACGAGGGTAGAATTGAGAATATGAATGAGTATGCACGAAAAGTGTTTGTGTTAGGAAAATTAAGACGAGCTCAGTTGCCATGTGGTGCAAACCGTAAAATAACTGATAGAGGCCTGAGGAGATTTATCTCTGCCCTGTAGTCGAGGTAGGCCCCATAGTAAGTGTATCTTGGTGGCTGTAGTTAAAAGTCTATTTTTCCATTCTAAACAACTGGCCATTTCATAAAGTAGCTGCATGTAAACAAAAATGCTATGATTTCTCTTCAGATCATGTTTGTCATAGATCATCCGTAGTGTTGTTTTGAATGACAGTACACCTGATCAAAAAAAAACATTGATATGTGTCATTGATTCTACACACGCAGCTAACTCCCACTTTCTGGGTTTCTGCTCACAGTGAGTGGATTGTAAGATGAAATTGAGAAGGTTTTAAATCCTATGAAATAATTTAAAATCAAATATTTCAAAATAAAGCAAAAATGTCAAAATTTGAGCATGCTCACGAACACATAATCCGGTGAGCTATGTGAGCATTTTTTGACACATTCTAAGAAAGCAAAAATTGCTCATTCGCTCAAAAAATCACGTGAGATAACCCTGAAAGTGTGTACAGTTCGCTTCAAATATGTTGAAACTAGAAATCAGATCAACAACTATTAGCAAGAGTATCTAACCCAAAATAGATACCTGCCAATCACCAGCTCCACTTATTGTCATACAACTAGTAATAGTCAACAAACGCAGGACATGAATGAGCGATAAAATTACCGAAATTGTGACAGAAAGGTTATGTAGGCTATCTTCATCTTTAACGTAGAAATATGTCTTCAAATAGAATGGAACGACAAAAGTATTCCAAATAAACGAACAGAAGATCTTAAACCGTGTAAATGTCGATCTGGTCGTAATTTTCATTGAGCCACGGGGATTTTCGTGGTGGTGGCGTGTCTATCTAGTGATACATAACATCGTAAATTGCCCATTTTTAATCACACACTCTCTCGAAAACGTCATCATCGCAACAACAAAAGGCATTATCAGAAACAATTGTATTGTATTAAATACATACTCATACTTACAAGGACGACTCGACATTCGGATACTGAACTGACTTCCGGATAAACTGAGTTTTAAGTAATTGCAGATCTTACCCATACGTTCCTCAAGATTAACACTAATATACACTGCCAGCCCCAAAGGCTTGGCACAATCACAATTCACAATCTCTACAATCTACGCCTCTATATTAAACCAGAATTACGGACTAATTTCTATCAAACCGCTCATTTTGTGTCTCAATATATGGTGCAACTCTAAGAATACTCCCGATTCCAGCTGGGTCACACAAGGATCTGCCCAAATCTTCTTAATATATATAACATAATCTATAAGGCTCACATCTCAATACAGAAATACTGTATAATTGCATCGTACGCCGACGATACAGCAGTGTTTGTGTCCAGCGTCTGCTCGAGCGATACTTTTAAAAATAGAAAGTGAATGGTGCCAAAACAGAAGCATCTCATCTCATAGGTTCCTTTAATATCTTGTGGGACATTATGGGTTCATAAGACTGTTCAGGTCAAGTACATTTACTATTTTGTGCTAATCTAATATTGGAACTTCACCATTACCATTGGTTAGGTTAGGAGTCTGAATTTGCCATGACGTGACACTAACAAACTTGCAGGGCGCCATCATATATACTAATTGTTCTATACCGGAAATATAAAATATATAGAAATTAATGGCATCAATGACCTGTTATTCCAATTCAAAAACATATTTCATAAATAGCCTTTTAATTGAAAGAGGAACCTACTAATTTAAAGTTCTACATTTGAAAAACACTCCCAACCGACGAAAATGATTGAGTCCTAGATAGAGTTCTGTACACTTTTATCGGCTCTTTAGAAGTACCAGACCCATACAAGAAATAATCATATCCCGGTTCAAAGAAATAACCTCGAATTTGGACTACCAAAGATCAGGACATTTCGGATCTCATTTGGTATTGTCTTGTATTTTTTTCCAATTTCAAATATAACAAGTGCTTTTAATATTTTCTTTTGTGCATTTACTAGGTGGATCAAAATGTTTGGAATAAGTGAAACCAGATTGTTTTTTTTTGGCCAAATTACATACTTTTTAAATCGATACCGCAACTGTTCTTACCTCTTCTTTAACTTTTTTATACCATCCGAAAAGTAGTCTTTCGGAAGTTCTCCAAAATTGGCTGCAGTATCATCAGCTATGAGTTCCTCATTTCATTAAAATCGCTTACCGGTGAGCCATCTCCATTTTGCTTCTCACTGTTTTAACTTGTAATGCGTAAACATAAATGTCTGAAATTTTAGCAGACTTCTAACGAATTGCGATTGGTGCAGACAATTTCTTATCAATCGGTTCTTACCTCTTCTAGACTTGCACATATGTTCATCAGGCCAGTGTAAATTTATCGACCACCTTCACTCTTAAGTACAGTAGCAAATAAATTCTCTACTCCAACTCCAACATTTTCAAATCGTTGTCCTTTATCTGTTAGTTGTGAGGCTATGCTATTTGTTTCAAAATAAGGTGTTCCCAGTTTTTTTATAACATAATGCGAGAAATAAGAATACATTCTATTGTAACTGAAACTGAACTGAAATCTTGAAAAATAAAAAATCATTATATAAACAAAAATTAATTAAAAAATGGCATTCTTCATAATTTCCGTTATCGTGTTTAAGAATGCATCTAACGAATACGTCAAAAAATATCTCCGGTAATGTGTTCTGGAAAAATGATTTATCACAATTTTCCTAAGCAAGCCAAGCTGATGCTATTGTACGACGAAGCGTATTATAATAGAATTTCAACGGTGAAAAGCGATGAGCACAAAAGAAGTTTGCGCATGTCAGATCGTTGTTTCTTTATGCAGAACGCTCGTGTGTGCTAATGACACCACTCTTATCCGTGACACGGAGATCGTATTAAATTTCAATTTTATTTAATTTTAATTATTCCGGTTCTACTATATGTTCGTTTTATATGACAGGCAATATAAAATAGCTCATTATTGTAGATAAAACTATTAAATAACATAACCATAAATTACTGCCGTGTATCAATTTCGAAAATATTAAATAAATACTCTCCAATTAAAATTCATAAATAACATTGATTAACCGATGTCATTCAAAAGTATAACTCGTTGTGTTTCCTTTGAAGAGTACGCTTCTACAGCTTCCTTCTGCATACATATATATGTATATATATTTTACAAATCTAATAATAACAATGCGGGCGAATATCAGATGCAGACGAATTTCCAGCTGGGAAATTTAATTGTCATTCGTTTTCCGAATGCATATATGCGCAAATATATGTACATTTATATAATATTACAGACCGTGCAGCCATTATTCAGTATATTTAATATATTTTGTTAGAAGAGAAGATAAATGTGTATGTATAATTTATGATTTGCATGCGCTCGGCATAATTGAGAAGAGAGTAGTCGCATACACTCGTATTTATGTATACAAATTATTATGTTGAATTTTATGAATTTATAAATAACAAGTATAATAAAGATCCTTATGTATAAGGGTGCAGTTTTCTTTTGTTGCAGCATGTACAAGCCAGACGTCTTAAATCTTAGGAGCTGTGTTGTGGGCGGCGATCATTATCATTTGATGGTGAACTATATAGGTATAGTATGTATTAAAAGTATTGAAATGTAGCAAATTAAGCAAACGTTGGTTTAAAAAGTCTTCAGTACCGTCAAAAATTTGCGCAAGCACTTATTTTATTTTATATTTTAGCGATTGCAGCAGTACTTTTAAAGATTTTCTACCTTTGCGTTTACATCTGAGTTTATATTCTCGGATTTGTTGCCTTAGACTTAAAGCCCCAAATCCACTAAATTGGTCACAGCACTCCGTAAAGTCATCATTACATGGCGACCGTAACATTGAGTCCAAGAGAAAATAATTACAGAAAGAAAATAGACGAGGCATTCCAAAGGATACTCAATAGAGTTATCCACATTTTTAATGCTATTTGATTTTGATCTTCTCTTGGAATCAGCTATACAATAGTTAAAAAAAATATTATATTTGTTTTTTTAATATATTTTTTAGCATAATTTAGATGTGTGCGCACACAGATTTAGTGTTTTTTAAAGGAAAAGTACATAAAATGTTAGTTTGGTCATAAAACCTTAGCCTTAAGAATTACAAATAATATATGTATATATGTATTTGTGTAGTATATTTTCATTCCATTTTTTAAATTATTTTTTTTTTAAATTTATTTTTATATTATTTTTTTGTAAAAAAATGTTGTGCCTGCTCAACCCTAATTTATAAAAACAATTAATTTTACTAAAAAATGTATATTTCTAAATTACAAACCTACCAATATCTGCTTTGATGCTGTTTACTATTAAATTTACGTAAGTTCTGAATAATATAGTTGTTTATTATAGAAATAATTTATATTAGGTTAATGATTTAGAATGAGTTAATCAGTTTTTTGTATTACAAGGATCGAAGAACTGGGACCAAATATACCAAGTAGAAAATATGTTTTAAGGAAATTATATTTCTACCGTCGTAAGAACAGCGACCGATGTTATAAACGATTTTGCTAATATGGAAATACTTCAACATAAAGTCTTAAGAAATCTAAAAAAATGCATAAAAGATGGAAAAACTTTAAGAAAAGTGAGAAAGTTTGAAAGAATTCAAAAGACGTCTGAGAAGAAAATTGGATATATCAAAAAATATCATGAAGTCAGAAATATTAAACTAACAGGTGTTTTTTATTGAATTCATTAGGATATTGTTAATAAAAATAATATATTAATAATATATATCAGATCAATTTGAAGAATTGATTGACAGTGAGCATATGACACAATTGACCCAGCTTTGGTTTTACTCATCAGAGTCTGTTCAAAGAAATCCAAAGCATACAATAATTTTAAACTAAGTAGAAGCATAAATCGAATTATTAAAAATCTTGATAACCTCACAGTTCACTGGGATGGAAAGCTTTTACAAGATTTAGTTCAAAAAAAACAAGCGAGTAGCAATAATAGTGTGGTGACTGCATTTAGCAGTTATTGGGTGTTTATAAATTGAAAAATGGCACTGGAAAATATAATGTCTTTCCTAGAGGAGTGGAACATTATTGAATCGATATGTGCAGCAGCAATCACAATCAATGAACAAGAAAGTGCTAGTAATAGCTTGCTGCCACCACATATTTGAAATTGTTTTAAAAAGTGCTTTTTCGTTGACTTTTGGAGGTGTTCCATAGTAAGAATTTGTTTTCCTAAATCCGGCAGGTCTACATCGTGCCAGGTGGATGGCCCGTTTGATTTATTGTTTCAAACTCTTTATATTTGGTCAAATGTTTGTGGAATTGGACACTTTTCTATATACAAATCTAGAAGAAAATTGTGTTCAAGACTTAATTGTCCTTGTAATAAATACCGGATACGTGAAATGTTGGATAATCGGCACTGATGCTATTTTGGTTTTGGTTTTCAACATAAAACGAGCTTGTTGAAAAAACGTCAAGGCATTTTTGGTAACTATGCGAGGAGATTGTTGCTTTTGCATTTTTTTAACCGCTGGTGTCTTTAGACGAAAATGCTGCAATTGTGCAAGCCCTTCGAAAACCCGGAAAAAAATGTTGTTGAAAATAGAATATGAAAATATTTCATATTCTCGGTTAAGAAATATTCAAATACAATGAATTTCTTCATGTTATTGTTACTCCCATATACATCTCGATATATTTTATATATTATATTAAAAAAACGATCTTCAAAACAATTAAAACGATTTTAATATTTTTTTGGTAAAATTAATTGTTTTTATAAATTACAAATTAAAAAAAGTGCAAATTAATTAAATTATTCTTTCGGGAATTATCTATACAAATATATACATATATAATCTATACAAATATATACATATATAATTTGTAATATTAGGGCTAAGGTTTAGTCATAAAAACTAGGAATTTATATTGTGTGCATCTAAATTATTCTAAAAAATAAAATTATAACGACCCAATATCTTTGTTTAATTATTTTAGAGCTGATTCAAGGTGGAGTTCAAAATGTAAGCAACTTTAATTATTTGGACAACCCTTATACTCAGCCTAGCAGACAACCACCAAAAACACAGCAGCTGTCAAGCGACATTGAACGACGACCTAATCACACAATAGGGAGCGGTGAATGATATTCCTTAGGATACCCAAAATTGATGCTCCCGCTAGCGATGTACCCAAGGCCTACTTCAGAAGATTCTTCTGACACAAGAAATGATATACAGATAATTAAGAAACCAGAAAATCTTTACATCGAACGCAATATTATACCTCCCAGATCGCAGATCAATCATGTTTTAAATATGAATTTAACAGAAAATTGTTTGGTAATAAACGATGAAATAGAAGATGGCATATTTATAAAAAATTGTATTGTACCAGAAAAAGGTATTTTGTTGAATTTTTTGCTCCCTGTTTTGTTTCATGTAAAATATTTTAAGCCATTTTCCGTTTGCGTAAACTATAATGCATTTTTATTTAAATATCTTATATGCATAATATGTTCATGATCTTGTAAAACACAAATTACCTATCCACAGCAACAAAGTCACCGACTATGTTTTATATTTTCCAGTTTATTATACAACCAATGCGCGCATATTATATATGTTATTGCTCAAGTGTGAACCGCTCATGTGAGTCTATATAGTTAACAACAACAAATAATAACTGAATGTAACTTTCGATTTTCAAAGTATATACGATATTTTTTAGCTCCACACAAATGCGCTCAAGTGAATCTTAGCTGCGGTCTCAGTGTAGCATCGTGTATGGAAGTAAATGGTCCGACTTTACAGAACATTAAATTAAATATAGACATTTTATATCATTTCATTTAGTTTGAATACAAAATATATATAAACACATTAATATGGATTACGTGAATAAAATATGGCTAATGGTAAATATAAGTGCAATGGAGGCTGAACGGGAATGTTGTGTTTTGTGATATGTTGTTTCTCTTGTCTCTATAAATTTGAGTAGATGATTTTTGGAATAAATGCTTCAGCCTTAATAAGTCTAGTATTCAGATCTCAGAAATCATAGTGGCATTTCAAATGGTCATACAATTTAACATCGAATAATAGGTTTCTAAATTAACTATGTATAAACGTTCCTTAAATAATTAAACTTTTATTCGAAAGACAGCCTTTTTACATGACTCGTGTCAAAATTACGCACAAAAAAGTGTGCTTGCTCAATTGTTTTCCTTCTTGAGCATAAAGAAATTGCATACAAAATCCCGTAAATACATTTCTTAAATACTAACTGTATTTAGATTGGAATTTTGTTCGTTCTGTGCACTTTTACTGAGCGCAGCATGGCCCAACAGGGACCTATAGGTTTCGTGAAGAGTCTACTGCAAAACAATTTGGCCGGAACACCAATCATCCACAAGATTACCGAATGGGACTTTGATCCAGATGTTGCAGTTAAGCGTCGCGATCAATTTGCTGAGGTAAATGCTTATAATTCAAAATAAAATACCTAGTTTCAATTATATCTTTTATAACTTTTAGCTGCATGGATATCGTGGCGAGAAGCTAATCGAACGTCTGGGACTAGGCATCGACGGAAATCATGCCCAACGACTGCAACAACAACGTGCCCGGGATGCTGGATCACTTGGCGGAGTAATATACAAACGCGAACAATATATTAATTTGCATTGATTGTTAATATTGCTTTTTTGAAACTTTTTTTTAGAATTCATTGTGATACCTCTCTGTGTTTAGCATTATTTAGTCGCGCGGCGCAGAGATTTCTTCAGTATTTTTAGACGCTTTTAAAATGTTATGACGGCGTTATTTTTTTTAAAATGTATGATTTTAATTGTGTGTGCATTTTTAAGTCAGTAGATATAATAAAAGTATAGTTATTAAGTTTAATTGTTTTTTGAATCCATAACAAATAAGATTATAGACATTGTGTGAGTATTTTTAACATTATAAAAGAGTGTCTAAAAGTTTTACGGTATTTTCGCTAGGTGTCGTTGCAAGCGCGTAGTTCTAGTTGTATTAATCGCATCGGGTCATTCTATAGCTTGTTGGATAGGTCTTAACGCACTAACACACGCGCTTGACAGTTTATTGTTGTTTGGTAAAGTCGTTCGTGAGTTATGGCGTCGCAAGCATGTAGCAAAATAGAGAGAATATCCGACATATTTTACACTACTATTACGACAAAGGCAAAAATGCATCTGGATGGACCCGATACAGTTTCCATTTGCACTGCACAACGATGGTTTCAACGTTTTCGTTCCGGTGTAGAGGTGGTCGAAGATGCGCCACGCTCCGGAAGGCCTGTCGTCGAAAATTGCGACAAAATCGCTGAATTGGT
>JANSTU010023639.1:0-27650 GCA_027564075.1 Bolitophila hybrida
TTCGAAAAACACTTCGGTCTGCCGGCCGGGTTTGAACCGGTGACCTCCCATAAGCTAGGCCAACGCGTTTACCCACTTGGCTATGGCTATGGATACGATGAATAATAGTAATATACTTATTTCTTGATTTTAAGTTCAAGATCAATTTTATTAACAGTAACACAAACAAATGAAAATGTTCATAATTTAATATTAATTTGCAAGCTCAAACGGTTTCCACCAGTCAGCAAACTGTTTAACCTTTACAATTGGATTAGCCTCCTTGCGAGGTTTACGCCAAAGTCTTGCATCCAAATTCAGAAGACCTCCGATTGTTTCCTAAAAAAAATAATCAACATACAAAATTGTTTAAGAGCTTAAATGAATGATTAATTAACCTGTGCAAAATTGCTTGGAAACCGATCCTGCTCCTCGATTACGTGCGCAAAACCGTTGTCAACACCAAAGTTTACCCAAAAATATGGCAAACCCTTTGGGATTGATCTACGCAAATCTTTTTCTTTTAGTCTGACAAGCTGTTTGTTGGTAGACCACTCTCGTTCAGATTCCTGAATTGCTTTCTTGAAATAAAACGGTGCCAGCTCAAAGTCCTTGTTGGGTACACAGTGTATAACCATATGCGGACGTTTGTGAAGATATCGGGCTGTTTCAAAGAATATAACGTCCTGTGATCGTGAAGCATACATGCGCACTAATGCTTTTTGATAGTCCACTATTTCGGACCATACGTCTTCATCCAGTTGCGTAGAGCATACCACGTGCTGCATAGGGATAATCAGGCAGTGTCCAGACTGTAAAGCTTCGTGCCATGGTAGGGCAAGGTAAACATTTGTACCCATCGAAACGATAAGCTGTTTTTCCATTTTCTGTGAATCGAAGCATTTATCGCATGAATCTAGTGTCCGCGAAATATCCTGGTGTTCACGAATAGCTCGATTTTTGTCTTTTTGGTCTTGCTCGGTTTCCGAAATATTCTTTCGCACTTTATCAGCAAAAATATCTTCCAGGTCGTCATTTGGATTCTTTGATTTACCAGCAATATTAGCAAACTGTTCATCCTGATCCGCTGCTGTGACAAATTTCTCTTTCTCGAACTAAAAAAAAAATAAAAAAAATATTATAAAACAATCAATGATAATATAAAAAAAAAAACTACCATTTGTTTGATATCGTATTTATCGTCATCAGGAAAGTATCGGACACGTTCTCCACCAGCATGCGTTTCAACTTTTTTCCCCTTCTTCTTACTACGTCCACCCCATTGTTCGCTTGGTTTAGTTGGCTCTTTAAGCGGTCTGCTCATACCCTGGCTATTGGTTCTAGTCAAGAGAATGTGTTCATCTTCATTATTTCTTGATTTTCTAGTTGCTTCCTTTGCGCGCTGCAAGATTTCATCTTTATGCGAATTTCGGAAATCTCTAGCCTTATTTAATTTTGCAGTAAGATCTGCGGCCAATTTGTCATCACCCAAAATTTCAGCTTTCACTATTTTAGCTCCGAGTTCGTTCATTTGATGGTCGGTTAGAAAATCGATTCTAGATTGTTTGTGAGCATCTGTACCTTCTTTTTCGGCATACGAACTATCACTCGAATAGGAGCTCTGACGGCTACGACGACTCGTTTCTATGCTTCTACTTCTACTCCTTCTTGGCGAGATAGATCGGAATTTTCTATTATACTCAGTGTGTTTTCTGTCGGGTGACCTTGATTGCCGCGTGTCCTTCTTTTTACGCCATTTGCTCTCAGCGGATTTCTTGTAATCCGATGATATTTTATTTGAGCGATCTTCATCGTCTGAATTATCCTTGGGCTTCTGAAACTCAGTCGGCAAACCAGTTCCACCGTTTTTCCAGAATGGATTCAATTCGCGTGAGCACTTTGTTGGATCATACGAATCAAGATCTTTGCGTTCATCTTTCTTTTTAGTTTGTTCCTGCTTTGAATATGTTTTCATTAGTATGCCACCCATCCAATCATCTCGAACGATAACGGGCTTGACAACCGGAGGAGCGCTCTTTTCTACCCACTCATCATCAGAATTATCAGATTCAGAAGAGTAATGGCGACGTTTCTTTTTCCGAATTCGCTCCTCGTCCAAAGAACTGTCTGAATCACTATCTTGTCGTTTCTTGGACTTCTTCTCTTTCTTGTGCTTTTTTTCCTTTTTTGATTTTTTACTAGATTTCTTTGATTTTGTTACTTTTGTGATATCATTTTCTTCTATTTTCTTAGACACCGATGGCAGCATCCACTGGTCATCGCCACGCAATTCTTTCCGTAATTTACGCTCATCCTGTAGCTTAGAATTATGTTCTGCCTGTCACAAATATTATAAAATTGTAAATAGTTAGAAATAAGCACAGTTTCTCTAAATACCCTTTTCAATAACTCATTACGAGCCTCACGTAGCTCCTGACGAGCTCGTTCCTTTTCCGTACCACTTTCAAATTGTATAAAAGACATTTTTCAACAGAAAATAAACAACTTAAAACGTTTTACACTCTTCTTAATAAATAAATAAATGTAAACATATTTTATGATAATCTGTCAGAAATTGTAGCGCTTGTGACTCGTGTTCTAGTACGCAAAAGCGTAGCGCTTAACTGAGCATAAGTGAGCAACCGAACACGGCTCTGACTTTAGTCTTTATTAAAAATCTCTTTCCGGTTCTTGTTGTCAAGAAAGGTACGATATTGCAAATTTTCTACAAATTTTCTATGAAATTTTTTATTTTATAAGTAAATAAGTAAATATTTTTCGATAAATATTGTCAAAGTGCATTGCAACAAATGTGCGCAAATGGTTTTTGTGAAAGTCTATTTTACATAATGTCGAGAAAAAGTTAATGTGTGCGAGTGTCGCCATGCATGTGGCGTTTTGTTTATGGATGTTTTGCGGCATTTTGAGGACTATTTAACTAATCACCGTTTGTGTTTTCAGATGCCAGGTGTAACAGTAAAAGACGTCGAACAAGCCGCTGTCGTCAAGGCAGTGTCCGTTTTCTTGAAGAAGTAAGTCTTGACCCAACACCCTCAAACTCAAACCTAACCTCACTTTCCGTTACTGTTACTGATCGATTATTTTTTTTTGTTCGAACAGATCGGGCAAGCTTAAGGTGCCAGATCAGATGGACATCATCAAGACCGCCAAATTCAAGGAGTTGTCCCCAGACGATCCAGACTGGTTCTACGTTCGTTGTGCATCGATCCTTCGTCACTTGTACCATCGCAGTCCAGCTGGTGTTGGCTCGATCACCAAGATCTACGGTGGACGCAAGCGTAACGGTGTGCACCCATCCCATTTCTGCCGTGCTGCTGACGGTTGTGCACGCAAGGCCCTGCAAGCTTTGGAACAGGTTAAGCTTATCGAGAAGCACCCCGATGGTGGCCGCAAGCTCACCTCTCAGGGACAGCGGGATTTGGATCGTATCGCGAACCAGATTGTGTCAAACCAGCGTGCTGCCCTCAAGGCTGCTGCCGCTGCCGTCATCATTACATCGTAGAACTTTCGTGAAGGAATAAACAAAACATTTCCTTAAAAAAAACCTATGTTGTTATTTCTGTGTTTCAAGGATTTTATTGACTAAATCGATTTTACTTTAGTTCCTATTGGTTGGGTATAGATTTGAGCATCATACTAAGAGTAATTTTTTTTCAAAAGACATGGAAAATAATTTATAGCGCAAAATTTGATAAGAGTTTAGCCCATACTTTAGAGTATTACAGCAGGTGGTGAATGCAAGTTTATGTATATATTTTATGTGATGTTATATATGCATTACTTTCATCTTCTAATTCGTATATCTATACACCCTATATACGAATTAGAAGATGAAAGTAATACATTGTTCAAATGTTTAATTCAACCTTATCATACTAGGTGTTTTACACTTGACTTATAAGCCCATCTACGTTTCCATTTTGAATAAATTAGAAATAATAATTCGTCTGAATAAGTTTTGTTGAGTATAAATATACAGCAATAACGTATAGATCTACATAGACAAAAGACATCTTTAAAAATGATATGCTAGTAAATTTATTGTGCGAATTACAAAAATATTTTCTTGTTAAAACTAAAAAAATCTTAAATTAAACATAATTTTATTGTAAAGTTATACGAAATCTAAAGCCATGCCAACCAACATTGTGGTACTGGTCGGAAGCTATTATAATTTATCATTAAACATAAAACACGTACACGCATGAACACAAAAGTGCAAAAAGACATTGTCGATATTGAACTGAGGGTACTCAATGTGCCAGCAAAGCTGAACAGCTAGCTAAGAAGCACTGTAAGTCCATCAATAAACCTTGTTATATCAGATTGGCGAATTTGTATAACGGATGTTTCAAAAAAATCCTGAGAGATGAGTGCATTGCTCTTTACGGCCGCCTGCTCGAATGCCTTTCCAAAGAAGTTCTTTGGTGAATCCTCGCATACGGGTGGCACTCCGATCATCAAACAAAGACCACGCTCGGCGTCAATAGGACAGCTGGCGACCAGCGGCAGTTCCAGTGTACGACGATTTCTCGACAGGGCCACGTGTCCGTTTAACATGAATTTGGACAACATTAGCAGACCATACGGACACGAAAAGTAGGGATTCTCTTCAGTCATTATAAAATGTAAAAATGGACCAGCCGACTTAACGTGCGTACTTTGTAGACTACTCTGTACCTGTTTAAATATCGCACTTAGAAATAGCTTTCCCTTCTCAATTCCACTATCCAGAATGGTTTTGTTGACGCGTGACAAACTATCTAATGCCTCGAGGAAGCAATATTCGGGTGTTCTATCCTTTTTGATGGACTCTAGGATGGCTAGCATTGAGTACACATAATCGGAAGCAGAGTATTTGTTGCGGTAACCATAATGCAATGTGAACGAACCAAACACAATGTCTGGAATGTTGTATTTCTCGGCTAGTTTCTCAACCATTTGATAGAATTCTTTGCGTAGCACTAATTCCATAGAACTGAATGTTTGTTTAGCCTGTACCAACGGCAAACCCATTTCTACCAGCAGTTCGTGTAATTTTTTCTCTCCACGCAGTGTCCACAGCTTAAGCTTACACGCCGAGTACATGGAGTGCTTCAGGGAGTCGTGTACGCTCCAATGGCGATAAAGCGCCAAGTGCAGATCATTCTCGAAGTTAATTTTCAAAGCTGTCTGACCGGTTTGATCACTGGTTTTGTTCGTGAGTCTCGACACGTGCGACTGAATGCGAGAGCTTTCCAGAGTATATGCAGAACTTTCAATTTTTCCCAAAACTAGCTGTTCGGTTACACCAACAATTGCCCACCATAACAGATCGATCGAGTCCTTTGTAAGGATCCATGCCAAATCAAAAATTTGAGCTGCTGAGCTTCGTCCATAGAAACTGTACTGTGTGTATTCAAACATAATTTTGTTGCGATCATCCTCCCATTTTCGTTGTTCTCGCCGTTTTAAAATTTGCTTTTCAAGACGATGCGTTCGGCTTTCTGCTGTGGTTGTGGAACTTTGTTCACTGCTCGATTGATCGCTATTATCATCTTCATCGTCGTCTTCGTCATCTGATTCCTTGAATATGCTCTCAAATGTAGGTATGGCTTCGTCCTGACTCTGGTCTCCTAATATTCTAATCTGCATACAATAAACACATTAAATTAAAGTTATAAACAATACATAGTTTTTGATTTAGAAATTATACCTGACTGTCACTGTAAATATTGCACACGTCCATTGGACGATGCGAGTCACACACAAAGAACGTTACATCCTCCTCGGGCTTCAGGACCTCTACAATATCAACACAGGCCCCACAATTGATCAGCACCACGAACTTTACATCGTCTTTGTTCTCATTGTAGGCGCGCTGTAGACCTAACATACCCATTATCGGCACCACTGAGTACAGCATGTGATCATACTTGAACAGCGCCTGCAGGATCTTGCTGGCGCATATTCCATCGATGTCATAATTCACGATAACCAGAATGCGTTTGCCGAGCAAAACATTGTAGAAGTCGTTTTTTAAGTCTTGCACAAACATTATTTTTTGGTGCGCGCGTTGTTTACTGCACACGGTTACAAACACGCCAGACGACTCTGACAACAGTGCATTAGGGATGCACTCTTGATGGACACAAGAGAAAGGCCAAATTTAAAAATATAACATTTGTGGTTTCGGTGCTATGAGATAATGTCTTTTTACAAAGTTTTGTGTATGTATGTGGAACTCGCGAAGAACACAGATGACGGACGGAAGGTTATGTTTTGATACAAACTTCAAAATTTAGGCGCTAACTGTGACGGCTTTAAAGCATGAATGGCCGACGCGGAGAGGGCGCAAAAGTAGCGCAAGTTTTAAATAACACGTTAATTTAAGGATATATTACCATTTCACTTATTTTAATTTGTATAACAGATGTATTTTATTATATCAGGGACGTATATTTATCTAATTGATCGAAAATATTTACTTGTGAAGGAATCTAGAAGAATTTCGTTGTTTTTCCATACTACAGCATATATAGTTTTGAAAATAGCGCACAGTGTTCGACATTGAAGTAAAAGCGGTCGTAATATTTTTTTTATGACTTGTACTTATTTCTGTCAAAATATATTATAATATATTTTTAGTTTTGATTTGATTTATATATTAATATAAAACAATATAGAATTGAACATAACCAGAACATTGAGTAGGCTTTAGCTGGATGGATGAGATGTAGTAAGATAATAATTGATTTGCTCTATTATGGGCAGGATTGAAATTGATTATAAAAGACTGTTGTATTTCGATCTTTGTTTACACTTATAACTACGATTTTTTTCGACCCGTTTGCCTAGTGTATCAGAGCTTAGGTTGTTGTGAGCATGTGAAATAAAGGTGGTGGCCGAAAGTTCAAATTTTTGCAATAGCTGTGTGGAGTACTTTTGGACCAGAGTGAAATGGTGGGCAGGGTCTGAGTTTCTTTATTCCGGAGAGCTTTCGACAGTTTCCCAGAGGTATCGGGACCCTTTATTAAGGCGGAGATTGAGTTTTGAAAATGTACGTTTCGCTCTCTGGATACAGCAGCCTTGATTGAACTATTTAGGAACGTTACTTCAGATTTTTTGATTTGGCTGGTACTGAAGAGATGCATAAGTTTATAATTCTACATTGTGTGTAGTTATATTTTAGGAGACGCGTTGTCGGTGAAGCGTTTTATTCTAGAGTCGATGTCGTCTGAGTCTTGTAGGGATCGGTGGTTTGTTTCTAGGTGGCGCTAACTTATTGGCCAATTTTTTTCAACGATTCTGGTCTATCAGTACATTCCAGAAGAACGTGATCAGAACTAAGTTAATTTAAAACAAGAGTTTATTCCATGAAACTTGTTGTGTTGGTATCAAGAATGAAGGGATGATGGTGGCGGTTAAAATTCGTTGGGTCGAGGTGCATGCACAAATAAATTACCTTTCATTGAACTCAAAGAAGAATTTACCAGCAGGGTGGTGCGGTGTCTTGCGTTGAGGTCACCGATGATTATACTCACTTTGACCAGAGTTTATTAAGGAAAATACACTGAGGAGAAACGCAAACTGCATGAAGGAAGTTAATGTTGCCTAGTTCGATCGTATTGCGAATATATCTAATAATATCCGGAAATATCATGAAACGTTTAAAACAGCAGTGGGGAAGAGGACGTCGGTGCACGACACCGCAGACGTGGACACTGGGTTTCGGACGAGTTCTGGGTTACCGCAGGTATCCTTAAATGAATAAGAATGCCTGCGGTAACCCATTGTCAATGGATAGAGAACAGCTGAAGAGATAAAGAGAACAGAGTCCGGAATAATCGTTAAGCTGACCAAGACATGTGAGTTGGGCAGCTGCAATTAACTGGAGGGGTATTTGTCTTCCGACCCTTGTCTAAAAGATCCTTGAGAAGGTTATCTTATCGAGGGTACTGCTCCATATCGAAATAACCCTGGGCGCCAACAAGCAGGGATCCGAACAGGGTATTCGTGCATCAACCACATAAATCAATTACGGATCATTATGGAACAATCAACAGAGTTGAGATCACCGGTGTACGCAATGTTCGTCGACTTCGAAAAAGCTATCGATAGCGTTGACAAAAAGAGATGTTCGCCGGATCTTCTTGTCGCTTCTTACATAGCGGTTAGCTCTAAACAGCTTCGTCGTGAATAGTGGAGTGCGTCAGGGACTGCTATTTATCGCAGTGTTAGATGACGCCTATGCGTTGAGCACTATAGTGGTCGCGATATTCAATGGGGCCTGTACGATCACCTTCAGGACCTTGAATACGATGACGATGCTTGCTATTTGGCTCATCGTAAGCCCATCCAACTCAACGGTGAGCCCGTTGAGATTGTTGATAAATTCTGCTAACTCGGAAGCTTGTTAACTGTTGGTGGAGGCACAGACAGACAGATCAAGCGCAGCAATGGAACTCGCAAGGAAGTCGTAGAAGAGATAGGCCGAAAACGACGTAGAGGCTCACAGTCGAACGTGAGCTGGCAGAAGCTCATACGGCGATAAAGGCTTCGGCCGCCAACCGCGTCTAGTTCCGAAACTTTGTTGCTGATGCCCTATGTCCCGAATAGGGATTAAAGGACCTAATATATATTGCTCTAAATCTAACGCATACATATGAGTGGTGGTTAATCGGTTTACATTTAATATAATAATGTCAAATATTTCCATTAATAAAATATAAGTCTTTATTAATCTTTAAACATCTACCATTCTTGTGCTTCTCGGATACATTTTTAAATAATTGATAATATAATTGGTATACACGTGTAAAGTGGATTGATATATAATAGAATAAACTTATTTATTTATAAATAATGTAATTTATTTGAGTTTTTGAACTATGTGGTACGCTTTGTATTTAATCATTTTTTAAATAAGCCTAATTTCTAAAAAAAATATGTATGTAAATATCTATGAGTATGAAAACATAAGACAACCAATATACTTTTATAGACCTTTTATTGTTACGTCTTAAAAAATATTTATTCAAATCTCACAACATAAACATTAAATCAAATTCAATTTGAACAACTAAGTGAAGACCAAATATTTATCTACTATATAAAAAAGTATTAACTAACCGCTGTGCAAATTTGTTCATCATTTTGCATATCAAACTCTACAGACGGACCTGGACTAAGTATGCGTGCGGCTCCTAAACACTGCTGATTTTTGTACAAGACAGCATATTGTCCCGGAGTGATTGCCCGCAATGATTGATCGAGTTTAATAACGAGTTTGCCATCTCGGCTACCCATAAAAATCGTACAATTCGTCAATGGTTTTGTGTGTTGAAATCGGAACTGACACCGTAAATATGAAGTGTCACGCATCAGATCCACGTCTATCCAGTGAGGTCGTTCGATATAAATTAGATTCGTGTAAAGGCCTGCGTGCTGAGTGCCAGGCGACACCCAAATTACATTGGTAGTAATATCCTTTCGAAGGACGAATAATCGATGTGGATAGCCCGATAAGCGACAACACTGTCCTACAGTCCAGTGATGTAAACCTTTGTGTTGTCCTATAATTTCGCCATTATCAACGTTAATGAATATTCCTGGTTTATCGTCGATGTACTAGAAATATACAAACAAAATAATTACTTAATATTTTATTCATTAAAACACACTTTATACTTCTGCAATGAAATCGGTAAAATTACGTTTTCCTACAAAACAAATGCCTGTGCTCTCCTTCTTTCGGGCAATGCGGTCAAGGCCAGCTTCAGCTGCGATTTTCTTGACTTCGGCTTTATGTAAATCACCCAATGGAAATAATGTTCTTTGTAGGGCTTCTTGCCGCACTTGGGATAGAAAAAACGTTTGGTCCTTAAAGGTATCTTTAGCGCAAAGTAATTGTACGTCTAAAATCAGTACGTTCTCAATAAACATTTTATTTACTAATTATTTGAAATAATACTTTTTTCCGGATTTCTGTTTTCCAAAAAGTTGCCAAAAGAAGAGCGCGCATAATGTCCGGTTGCTATTGCATCAGACTGCAAATGAATTGTAGCATATCTGTAGAATGCATCGAATTTGATGTATCTATTGCAGAGAATGTCCGGGTTTGGTGTAATACCGTTCTCGTAATCTTGCAGAAATTTTCTTTCGAAAGAGATGTTAGGATTACTAGGCGGCTTTTTATTTAAATATTAAAATGTATTACCTAAAAACTTCATTCCAATATTCCTTAACAAAGTTCACTTGTGTCAGTGGCAATCGCAATCGTTGGCACACCCATTGTGCATCTTGCCAGTCAGCCTCACCAGAGCAACTTCCGGTCTCATCAATCTGATCCCAGTTCTTCATAAACACAGCACGAACATCAAAACCTGTAGAGAGAGACGGAATCAAAAAAAAATTGATAATATACTTAATAATACTTAATATAATTGATATTTACCTTTATTCTTCAGTAACAACGCTGCCACAGCACTGTCAACGCCTCCTGATATGCCAATTACGACTTTACGCAACATTACAAACCAGAGGTTTCAGTAATAGTTTATTTAATCGTCCCAAAAGCACCCAATTCCATATCTATCAGCTTCAATTTTATAAATTTAATTGTAAACAGAAAACATAACCTCACTTTGTCTGTATAAAATAAATATAATTCAATTGACAGTGTATCGGATATATGCAACTTTTTCGGTCAGTTTAAGCACTTTGACATTTAGGATTCTTGAAGGTGTTTTTGTGTATACCGTATAGATTTTATCCTAGTAATAGTTCTTAACATATTTTATTAACTTTAATTTTATTCACTTGCATAACCACATTACAGAAGAATATGCCTGTGTACGAAACTGCCCCGGTCGTCTTTGACATCGGATCCGCATACACAAAGTAGGTTACAATACAAAACAATATAGGCACCGAATGAGATCATCACAAATTTATTGATATTTTCGCACAGAGTGGGTTTCGCAGCAGATTCTCATCCGAGATACATAATTCCAACTGAAATTCAGGATGGAAACTCGACGAGCAAGACCATTAAATTGTTTGAGGATACAAAAGTCTCAACGACAGTCATGTATGATCGATTCGTTGAATTTGTACAAAATTTGTTCTTCAAGTGAGTGCTTGTGATAATATTATTTTGAATTTTACTAAATATTTAAATATATTACAGATACGTTCTTGTTAGCCCAAAAGAGCGAAAAGTAGTAATTGTAGAGAGTACATTGTGTCCGACTGCTATTCGGGAGACCTTGGCAAAGGTACTCTTCGTACACTTTGAGGTTTGATAAATAGCATTAAAAGTTTCGAATTTTATTAAAATTATATATTATTCTTAAGGTGCTCTCGGTTTTGTTTGTGCCTTCTGATCTTGTTGTTTTGAGCACGCTGGCCGTGGATACTGCACTGGTTGTGGACATTGGCTACTTAGAGGCTACTGTGATGCCTGTATATAGTGGTGTTCAGATACTTCATGCGTGGCAAGCGCAACCACTTGCTGCAAATGCAGTACATGATGAGATTCGCCGTCAACTGATCGAACAGGGTGAAAATAAAGATTTTCTAACAGAAGATGTTCTTGAGGATATCAAAGGTAAGCAAAATATATAAAACATATCATCTATATGAGATTTATTGTATTTTATTCAGTTCGCACATGTTTCGTCACGAACTACGAGCGTGCCCAAGCTCACCGAAACGGCAGTCCACCAGCACCGTGTCCAGATGTCGAGTATCCATTGAAACACCAAGGTGTTATTCGAATTCCGGGAGTTTTACGTGAAACTGCATTTGAAGTTTTATTTCCCGAGGACAACGATCATTTAGGTTTACATCACATTATGCTGGACGCTATTCTGAAGTGTCCAATTGATATGCGCCGCCATTTGGCTGAAAACATTTTTCTTATCGGTGGATCATCGATGGCAACGGGACTAAAAGCTCGATTGAAAGCAGAACTGGTCGCTTTGCTCAAGTCTAACCTGTACAGTGATAAACTTTTCATAGAACAATTGAAATTTCACACTGCACCGGCTAAGGCTAATTTTACCGCTTGGCTTGGAGGTAAATGCGATTAACAATATATACATTAAATATTTGAATGTAATACTTTGACAGGATCTATTTACGGAGGTACGGATCTTGCACAAACACGTTCGTTGACAAAGGAAACGTATGCAAAAACTCATCGTGTACCAGATTGGACAAACCTTGACGAAAATCGATTCCACGGTAGCAATTAATTAATTTTTGTTATATAAATTCAATCTTTATTATTATATCTATATGATTTTTATAAATGTACTTCGTAATTATTCGATAATCATGATTTGCTTTGCTGCATTAAATATAAATCTATTTACCTTAAATTAATCTTTGTATAATTAATATAATAAAATAGTATTTAGCAATCTGCTAGCTGCTGATTAAGAGAGACTACCGGTAGCTGCATTTCAGTGCTCACTAACATTATGTCCGCCGGTGTCGAGTCTGATGTGAAATTCATGTGACCATCAATTTTTTGACTACTCAGAATAGTTGTTAATTGGGGAATTGATATAAGTACATCTGCATCTTGCGTGTTCGATTCAATCGTAATGCTAGGAGATGTTGATGCTGTTTCAATTCGTTCACTTTTAATGTAATCATCAGATGGAGTGACGTTTATATTTTTCTGAGCATCGAAATGTTCCTTAGTATGCAAACGTAGCTCACTGTACAATCGAAATGCGACCGGGCACTGGTTGCACTGGTACGTTTTGTCACCGATGTGTGATCGCGTATGTTTTACCAAATCGTTGCTCTGGGCAAATGCTCGAGGGCAGAACTTGCATTTATATGGCTTCTCACCGGTGTGCGTTCGCATGTGTCGTTTTACGTGATCAGAAGAATTAAACCTGTTAACAGTATACGATTATTTTTATGTGATATAATATTAAATTATTTATACAAACCTCATATCACACATTTCGCATTTGTAGGGTCTCTCGCCAGAGTGAATTCGCTTGTGTTTTGCCAGAGAGTAGGTTTTTGTAAATGAAGCTCCACATGTATCACACACAAACGGTTTAATACCAGTATGTGTTGCCATATGAGACTTAAGCCCACCTGTGTATTTTTGTTATTATTTTATTGAAATAAACTATTATAACAATTATTGTGTACCTTTACAACTAAACCGACTCGGACACTCTGAACATTCAAACGGCTTCAGTCCAGTATGTCTGAGTAGATGCTGACGTAAATTACTGCTGTTGTTAAATGATTTACCGCATTCGGAGCATAGGAATGGTGTTTCTCCGCTATGTGTACGCAAATGATCCTTGAGTGTGCACGACTGCTGAAAACCTAACTTTTCGAACATAAATAAAGATATTCAAATTTAAAATGATCAACACTCACATTTCTTGCAAATCGGACACATGTGGGGTTTGAATCCTCTATGCTGATTCATGTGATCAATTAGCTGAGCTCCCAAACCAAAAGTACGTTCACAAATATTGCATTTGTGCAATTTAGAATCCTCATGACATTTTGTGTGTCGTGTCAACAGCGTCATTTTGGTAAATGTTTTCGGACAATATTCACAGAGATATTCCTTTTTGCTCAGTTCATCCTTGTGTGTTTTGAGGTGAGACGATAGAGATTCTTGTTTTGAAAATATGCGAGTACATATTGTACAGGCAAACATTGAACGTACAATAGAGGAGGTACTGGTAGCCAGAAGTTGCGAATGTACAATAGCGTGTCGCTGCAGATTACTCTCGTGGGTAAAGCGATGTTTGCAAATTTCGCATTCGTACGGTTTTCCCTTGACATTGTGTACATTTGCATGTCGCGCTAGGCGATATGCTTTGTCGAAAATCTTACCACACACAAGGCACTCGTGCGTTTTTGTACTTATCTGTTGACATACAATTAGTTTTGGTTCATTCTCCTGATTTACAGTACCACCATCCGTATCGACTTCGTTTAAATGGCTGTTGTCGTCCATGTAAACGTGATCATTTTCACCTTCGTCAAGTTCATTTTTGGCAGACTGCTCCAATGATGATTTCACATTATCCTCTGCAGGTATTGACTCTAAGGCAGTGAGTTCTTCAACAGCTATGTGTATGCCTGATTTAATGTCTTCAAAGACATCAGAAATGCTTTGCTCAATTGCTTGTCGCATTTCCTGGTCCGACTTAAGGCATTGTAACTGAAATTCATAGGCTGCCACAAGATTGGCCAAACAGTTATTGCATACCAAATCGGTAAGACCATCACCGGGCATCACAATCAGGCCAGTGCATGCCGTAAACATATCAGATAGACATTGAGAATTTATGGATGTTTTGAAGATTGTTTCCATTTGAAGGCCGCTACCGCTGCGTATTGTGCACACACGACACGCATCGCTATAGCGGGATAGCACAGCGTGCATATTATGCAAATAAAGATAAACGTAAACTAAGGATAAAATTGACAATCTAAAAAATACCTATTATACCACGAATTATAACTATAAACTTTTTAATTATTATTATTGTGACAGATACTCGATTGCCGCCATTTGTATTCGGTTTTTATTGAACTGCTACATACCAGTTTGTTTGCAGCGGTTGTATTAATTGAATGTTGCTAGACTAATTATTAATTACTTATTAAATAAAGAATAATTTTAAATTTTAACAACAAAGTAAACAACAAACAAACACTTTCACATTGTAATTTAATAAATAATTACACTTTTTATTAGATTCTGAAAATATTGTCATATTCTAGCAGATTTGCAGACCTGTGGAATGTGCTGTAATTTGCTGCTACTGTCAACTCGTCAACTGTCATATAAATAAAGTTTTGCGCCTTTGCGGTTGTAGTTGACGCGCACGCATGAAATCGTCGTTTTCTGCATTTAATTAATTATTACATACTAAATTTTGTAAATTATTATTTTTTTCAGTTATTGTTATAGTGTCTGAATATATTTTTGACAATAATGCAAACCAGGAAGAGTCCAAAACAAGCAAAGGGTTCAGTTTTAAAAGATAAACCAAAATCGGCGCCGTCACCATCAATGATCGAAACCAAAGGCGTCTCCATCGAAAAATCTAAACAACATGGCGCCGAAAAGAAGACCATTAATAAGCAAGGCAGCAGCATTACTGGCACAGATAAATTGAAAACAAAAAATGATATATCACCGCCGGCGAAAAAGATTCGAACATCATTGATTTCCGATAAAAAGGTATAAATGTTATTTTAATTTATTTATATTACTCGTTAACCATATACTCTATATTGTTCCTGTAGGAATCAAGTCAACAAAAAAAACAAAGCTTTTTCAACGACGAAGACGATGATGAATTGTCGTCGGACAGCGATGAGGAATATGTGCTTCCTACAAGCACCACAGCAGCCAGTAGAAAGAATTTAAGTCCAAAAAAAGAAGCGAATTCAAAAAAACGTACATTTGATGATGCCAATAATACTTCAGATGAAAAAACCGAAAAAACAAATAAATTGAAATCCGGAAAGAAACGATCGCCGAAGAAAAAACAATACAAATGCGACTATTGCTTGCAATTGTTCAAATCGAAAGGCTGGTTCCGAAATCACATGATCACCGTACACAAGGAAATTGGATTCGATACACGTCAAAGCAAGTGTCATACAGCGGTCAAAATACCTCCACAAGAACTGGATTTCATAATCGAACATTCAACAGAACTTATTAAAAACAATGATCGTCAGCAGATGGTAAAAGAACTACTTACTATTTTACAACAGATAGACAATCTGACTGAGTCTTTAGAAGAATACAAGTCTAACATAGTCGATCATTCAATGATCGCAGATGCAAATGGTTCTAATAAAGACGATTATTTTAAGAATAATACCGCAGAGTCACTGCGAAAGCTTCGAATCTCTTTTAATCTACATTCTGAGCTAGTAAAGGAGGCAAACCAGTTGATTCAAGAAAAACTGGTTGTGGCAACAAAAGCAAATCACGAAATTAATATTCTATTATCTGTGATGACTGGTCAAGATGAACAGGATTCGGCAGCTGAAGATGAGTCACAATACCAATTGCTCGAGGTAGTTGATAGTTCTGATGAGGGCACTGGCACTGAGGAAGATGTTTATATGGAAATCGATAAAACTGAAAAAACCGATAAAGTCTCATATAATCTTATTCAACATCCAACTAATGAAAAATCAGCTGATACGTTCGAACTATCCGATTTCGAAGTTGCTATAAAGTCAGATACTGTACCGGATCCACAATTACCAGACGATATTCAACAGTTTATCGACGATTGCGAAATGGATGAAATTGGCCGATATAAGTGTAAATTCTGCACTGCATCATTTGTAAAGCAAAGCAGCCTTGGACCACATTTTGTCCGAAAACATTACGATCAGAAGAATAAAGAGTGTCCGCATTGCAATCGGCGATTTACAAATACGGGCGATCTAACTCGACATGTTCGCATACACACCGGCGACAGACCATTTGTATGTCAGTTTAAAGATTGTCGAGCAACATTTATATCATCTGGAGATCTTCATAAGCACACCCGTCGGCACAGCGAAGGTCACCGCCAAAAGGCTTTTGTGTGTAAGACCTGTTTCAAAGGATTCGACCGTACATACGATTTGCGACGTCATGAAGATGCGCATCGTATCGATGATCCGGAATTTGTGGGCTACACGTGTGAGTTTTGTGCAAAGAAATTTGTACGTAAAGATCAGTTCAGATCGCATACATTCCGTCATTTGGGCGTAAAGCCTTTTAAATGTGACCACTGTGACCATACTTTTTCGGATGCCAGTAATCGATCAAAGCACCAAAAGTCGCACGGACTCGGTGTGAACAGTCGCACGAAATTGACCGATTCCGGTGAGGCACGATATATTTGTGTATTTTGTAACAGTGGCTTCAAGACAAAGGCCGGCGTTACGAAGCATGTATTTGTTTGTAACAAAAACACAAACAAAGCAAAAACTGAAGTTGTTGATACTGACGAGAACGAACTTCAAATGCAGAATGACGAAAAGGATGTTTCAGATTACTTGTACGAAGAAGATGAGGATTTAGAAGAAGATAACAAAGACGTAGTCGATATCAAGGATGAGTGAGCCAAATCAGAGCATATAGAAACTATATATTTAATATATATATAATTGAATTTTAAATAGCTGCTTATTTTTAATTAAACAATAATTAATAACATTTTATTTTATTTGTCTTTATAGTCCTTTTCTAATTAATACATATTTCAATTTCAAGATTAAATTAATCTCTCTTTTTAAACCAGATTTATATATTGTTTGTATTTGTTTTGTAAAAAAACAATTTATGATTCTACCTAAAAATATAAAGATTTGTTAAAGTTTTAATTTAATTTTATTTATTTGACCCATTTCCCAATTCGCAAGCTCGATGGCACAGTACATGACAAATCCTGTTCAACCAATAGTATAACTAGTGATTTACGGGTTAGTTTCAGTTCAGTTTGAGTAGGACTAAAAATTACATTGTGTCTGATGAACGCTTCTCTTGTGATATTTGTATACAAAATGTAACTCTAAACCACTCTGCACTGTGCTTCTGCTCAAAGGGTATATCCCATATACTCATTTACCGAAGTCGTAAAATATTCGATGTCATTTAAATGATTAGATGAGATTAAGCTATATTATTTTGTGATTAAAGGTGTTATCATTGAGTAAAGAGTTCTATACTATATATTTAACTCTATTATTTGTTTTATCGTCTGCTAGATTAATTTTAAAATCAAGACACCCATGCAAATATCGTGACAGTTCACGTGCGATTGAATTATTTTCAGAAATAACTGGAATTTTGAGATGACTTCACGTACCATTCAACAGGAGTTGCTCCAGTACCAGCGAGCTCGACTTAAGTTCTCCCAGAGAATTGCAGATTTTGCTAGCCGACCACAGAACATTGCGTACATGGAGTCTGAGGGCATTCTAGAACTTGCCCAACCACTTCTTACTGATATCGAACTTGCCGTACGTTCTAACGCTGTATGTTGTTTCAGTCGTATGGCTAATCACTCTGCAGCTGTTGCCGTCTACCTGATGAAGCGTCAAATTCCTCAAGTTATACTGCGTGAACTTGTTCTGCCACGTAACAATAATGTACATTTCAAGCGAGCTGTCATGCAGTCTCTGAAAGCGGTGGCTAGGCACTCTCCAGACCTTGCTCGTCAGATTGTCGAGTGCGGAGGTATGTCTGCGCTGCTCATATGTATGGATGATTCTGACGTTATGCTAAAAGAGGCAGCCTGTTGTGGTGTTGGCTGTATTGTACGTCAGTCTGCCGATTTAGCATGGATTGCTGTGTCTCAGGGAGCACTTCCTTGTCTTTTGATTAGTCTTCAGCATACTGAAACGCACATAAAGCAAGTCACTGCTTTAGCACTGGGTGACATTGCACATCATTCATTAAAACATGCTCAGGCTGTTGTAGATTCAAATGCTGTTGGGCATTTGGCACGTGAATTAAACCACTTTGATGCAAAGATTAAGCAACATATTTTGCGAGTACTGGCAGTAATTGCTTCTCATTCCGTTGAGCTAGCCGATAGTATTGTGAAAGCAGATATTGTACCGATGGTTCTTATACATCTGGGCTACGATGGAGTTTTGGTACAAAAACAAGCCGCACGACTAGTACAGGAGCTGGTTAAACACTCACTAGAATTGGCACAACATTTGGTCACATCTGGTGGCATTGGAGCGCTGGTGCAACTTTTACTAAACAGTTTCAATAAAGAAGAAGACGTGATTACACCGGCAGCCACTGCCGTAGGTTATATTGCTGGCCAGAGTCCTCATTTTGCTTTGGCCATCATCGAGTGTAAGGGAGTGCTTGCCCTGACCATGTTATTGGACAGCACAAAGTCAAACTGTCAGACAGCTGCTTGCGTTTGGGCCTTGGGACACATTGGCAAGCACACGTCTGAGCACAGCAAAGCACTAGCCGATGCAAATGCCTATACGAAAATTGTTTCAATTTACGATCGTCCAGTTAGCTGTGAGGATCTTCGACAAAAGTCTAGGTACGCACTGAAGATGTGTTTTCAATGTTGTCTGCATTTGCCTGCTCTTGAGCCGCTACTGTACAATGCACCACCCGAAATCCTTGAATATATACTGGGTCAATTCAAGAAAGTGCTACCAAACGATCCAACTGCAAGACGGCTCTTCATAACCACCGGTGGACTAAAGAAACTTCAAGAGCTCGTCACCGAACCGGGTACTCCGATTGCAGAGTTGATTTCAGATATTAATGCAATGTATTCAAATGAAATTGTAAACTATTGTAAACCGACTGCGAGTAAGACACAGGTAGTACAGCGACTCGGACCCATGCAAACGCCACAGGACTTCTTTGCAAAATGCATTCCAGATGAATGTAGCTCCACAGATCGAAGTAATGAAACAATAGAGCTTAAAGCATACACAGAAAATTAAATTAATTAAAAAATTAATAATAAAACTTAATTTTGTACAACTCTTTATAGAAAATAGAAACTTGTAAACAATAAAATATACACCATATCATTGCATCATATAATCCCTTGTGGGACTTAGGGCCCGAGTGCGATGTCGCACACAGGATTTAGGATTATTCTATATAATAATAATTCCATGGTCAGGATGGTACTTTTGTTTTTTTAGCATTGTTTTTATTTGTCTTTATGATTTTCTGTTGATAATATCTTTACATTATGACAATCATGTTCCAGTAAGATTGGTTAAAGTTCCAAATCCACTAGTTCCTTAGTTTAATGCTTATGTATATAACGCTATTTTATTTTATTTTATTATTAGCTTACAGGGATTGGTTACATGATCGGTCTGCCGTTAATAAGGAATGTTATAAAATATTTTGTAACAATGCAAACCAAGTTATTCGGTAGTCAAAGTCCGCGTATGTTTGTACTCTTCTTAACAATAATATTCCGTCCAAAAAATTGTGGAAAAATATCAAGAGTATTGGACTGAAAAATGAAGCTGAATTTCATGCCGACTAAAACATTCAAGATGATTTTTTTTTTACTTGTCCTCGTACTCCTTTTTATAGTCAACTTTTTTTCAACTCTAATTCGAGGAAACAATTTATTTTTCTCAAGTCTCTGAAATAGATATACTAAAAGCCCATCTATCAATTTAATCGGATACCGTTGGCTCTCCTAAATCGTCCAAACTTTTTGAACGCCTATTTGTAGATCAGATTCAGCAGCTATATATACAATACCGAAAATAATTTTACTCCTTTCCAGTCTCGTTTTACCGTAAAAATTTTAATACGTCGTCGGCATTAACTAAGATAAGAGATGATATATTTTTCTTAGCTTCGACAAATCTGAAATTACGATTTTAGTTCTTTTAGACTTCTCACCAGCTTTTCCGTCAGTGAATCATAATATTTTTATACAGAAACTGAAAGATTGTTATGATATTTCAAGATCAGCTATAAAACTTAACCAATTCTTCTTGAGCAAAAGATCACAAATAGTCCATGTAAACTCCCTTGAATATAGTAGGATCCCAATTCACTTTGGCATTATACAAGGTACGGTGGCTGGTCCTACTTTGTTTTCTATGTTCAATAACGATCTACCGAAATGTCTTAAACACTGTCAAATTCATTTATTTGAGGACGACTCTCAAATCTATTGAGTTAGTATCAAGCTGATCAAGTTGTTTTACAAAAACCTGACTCGGCCACTACTTTTGCTGCGTTGACTGAGAATGTAATTTGGAAAGGATGCTTGATTAAATGGTCTAGTAATGTAAACAAATTGTGTGTGATTATGAATAAAAACTTGAACCACGTCTCACATATTGTTGGCAAAATATTTTACTGCTTGCATAATTTAAAAACGCTATCATACATCACGCTCAGACACATACATTACAAACTTGCTAACGCACTTTTAATGCCTCATTTTATGTATTGTGATACAGTCTTATTCACCCTTGATGCTGAATCGATACGCAGACTGCATGTCTGCTTCAACGCTTGTATACACGCTATGTTCATAAACTTAAACGCATGGATAGTGTTTCACAATATGAATCTAGTTTGCTTAGTTACGGCTCCTTGTGAAATTATTATAAATTCCGTTTCTCTTGCGTAATCTTTAGGGTGTTTAGGGCAAGAAGTTGGCGTCTCTAATAATAACAAACACATTATCCTATTTTTATTTTTAAAATTTATTATTATATTTTAATTGTAAACATGTATGCAAACTTAAATTAGCGGGTACGGTTAATGTATTTGGTAGGAGTGGTGCATTCTTTTTCGTGTAGGGGATTTAAGAATTTTGGGCACTTTACTACTACTTTTACATTTGTTTGTTTAGGCTGGTCTCTTTTTTTTCACCATGTTCAGTTTTCTGTTACTGTAATCGTGATATCTTTGAGAAGTGCAGCAGTTAGATTAGGAAAATTATCAATGTATTACGTTTTTAAATGAGAAATGGCGGGATTTTTCTAAATAAAAAAATCTAAAACAAACTTACTCAATTATGAAAACCTCACCATATGTACTTCTAAAAAAGGAAGTCAACCACTGAAAACATGATAAAATAAAAACAACAAACAATTTTGTTTATAATAATAAATATACACACATTTTACACCTCTTAAATTAAAATATTTATTAAAATGTAGGAGTTGTGTTATTTCCGAAATATTCGAAAAGAATTCATACGATCTAAATTGTGAAGATCACTACATATGATAATACGTGATCTGTTTTTAAAATTACAATCATTTATGAGTACACATCCGTAAATGGCAGTTTTATTGATTTCGTAATGTATAAAGTTCACGATATTATTATAAATCAAATACAATTGATATTTTGTTATTTTACAATTATTTCTAAGAATTATCTCTTCAGATTCAAAAGAGAGCGCATAATACATAAAATATTACTAAGTTCAACCAGGTAATTATAGAAAAAGAAATTATACAGAACAGAAACAAGGGCATCATAATTATTCCATTAGAATATCAGCGCAGTCCATGTTTACGCTGCTAACTGTCCACGTGTCAACAGGTAAGTTTATTTCATCCATGGAAATCTTCCGCTTTGAAATTGTGCAGCGCAACTCCCGCGAACAACTGTTGCCATGTAGTAGAGTTCGTTGCACCTGAAGTATTGGTTCATACTCTCGCAGCTGTGTTACATAAAACCTATCCAATTCCAGATTTGGATGGATTTGTTTGACTAGCTGGAATGCGGAACTGAAAAAAATTAACATAAATACAAAAACAATTAATACACAATTTGTTTTAAGCATACCTGAATTTCAGATTTTTTTTGTACATTAAAAATCCTACGACAACTGTAACACATTTTTGGTTATTATCGTGATCGATTATGAGTACAGTGCCGTTTTTCTTAAGAGCTTTGTCTATGAATGTCACTGCTTTGTAGCAGTTTGGCAGTACGGTGGTCAAGTAGGAAGATTCACCGAAGTTTAAGTCTAATATCTCAAAGCCGTCATGTTTGGACGACCGTAACATCTGCGGGTGGTGAGATGCGACACAGTTGATCTCAACCCGATCAGCCGCCAGCGGCTCAGGTATTAGATCATTTGGTATATTATTGTTATTCTCATTGCGTATGTGCTTGTCTATACGTATGATGTGTGTGAAATTGTGTGCGCGGATTTGATCGGGTGTCCAGTAGTTCTCGGTCAACGTAAGATAAATACTGGGAAATATTTGTTCGATATCCATAATAGAGCAGCGAAGTTGTTATATTTCGAGGTGTATATATCAATTTTTCAAATATCTTTTCTGAAATAAAAATGTATTTTACTTTAATATTTACATATTGTTTGTGTGAGCATTAACCTAAATGAACATTACTATAAATTAAAGCTAAACTATATCTTTTCAATTACATCTGTATTTAGATAAGATGCACTAGAATTATTGCACATATGGTTTGCATTGTTTGTGCATGTAAACAACCCCCTAACAACAATTTCTTCATTGATTTTGGCGCTAATAGAACATAACCTTAAATCGTATAAGCATATAAATGTTTTTGCTCGTTTTCGTGAAAATCTTACCTTGTGTTTAGTTGTTGAATTCTTTTCACCAGCTAGCATGTCTACTATTTAGCACTTTGTGGTCTACAAATGTTATGTTTTGGAACAGCATGAACCTTTTTTCTTAAATTTTTTCGTTTGTTATCAAAATG
Source organism: Bolitophila hybrida (assembly GCA_027564075.1). Classification (NCBI taxonomy): domain Eukaryota; kingdom Metazoa; phylum Arthropoda; class Insecta; order Diptera; family Mycetophilidae; genus Bolitophila; species Bolitophila hybrida. Next base: position 23,243 of record JANSTU010023639.1, read on the forward strand.
AAACTCAAAACTCATACTTTTATTTATGTTGACACTCGGAGTCGGAGACACGGAGACGTCGGATATTATACTTGGCTTCGTAACAAATCGTTACTTTATACTCTGGCAGATTCGAAGACACGAGTATTTTATATTATTGTGAATAAAATTTTACTTAACAAAATGTGTGCGTTTAATGACAAAAGTAATGTATAAAACAGACATTGACATATGAGATATTGAGATTTGAGATAATAAATAAAAAGTAAATAATAATGCATTATAGTATTAATGCACATTCATATTTAAATTAATATATTCTCTTATAATTAATACTATTTTAAACATACTGAAAAGTATTTAATTTACTATGGAAAAGAAAGAAGATTCGAGCATTGTTGGTAATCCTAGAAGAACCATTTTAAAAACCGTAGTTTCCAGCATTTTGGCAGAGAAGGGTTTCGATAAAGTTGAAAAGCAATGCTGTGAAACCCTTGTAGAAATGCTGCAGGGCTGTAAGTATAAATCTATAATTATTTGTATTCATTAATTAATAATCATGTTTTGTGTTAAGTGATTTGTGAAATTGGCCAATCATCACGAAATTATTGCGAGCTCTCCGGTCGAACCCAGCCCGTCATTGGAGATATTGTAGTTGCTCTAATAAACAGTGGCTTGAGCATTCAGGGACTCGACGCATACGCAAAACGGGATAATCGACACATTTCTCCAGCTCCACAGCAAATCAGCTCTACAAAACAACTGAGTCTACTGCAGGCTGGAACTAAGAGCTCTCATCCATCTCACATTCCGAATCATCTGCCTGTTCTTCCTGATCCGCATGCATACATAAGAACACCAGTAAAATAAAAATCTGTTTACATAAAAAAATAAAATAATTTTATAATATAAATTATTTTAGACACACAAACAACCTGTAACAGAATACGAAGCAATCCGCGAGAAAGCAGCTAACCAAAAGAGGGATATTGAGAAAGCGTTAACCAGATTTTTGGCCAAGACCAGTGATACACATAGTCTTTTTGATGTAGACGATAATTCAATGTTTCCGCGTATGCAAAACAAGTTAAGTATAATTTCGTTATACCTAATACAATTTTGATTGCAGTTATAGCATGCAAACCAGCATTTCCTACATACTTAGCCGCACTGAATCCTACGGATCAGGTATTTGATTTCGAAGAACTTGAGTATCATTATCAGGTAGCTAATCGAACAGAAGATGCACCAGGTAAAGGTATACTTCGGCCACTACGGCTGCTCACCAATTACTGTTTTCAAACACTCTATAACCTTAACAGATGGCGATGATGATGACGAAGACGGTGATGACATAAAGGCGGAAAAGGAGAAGGACAATAAAATGGATGAAAATGACTCGCCTGTAAACATTCAGGCTTCGCAAGGCATTTTGCCTGATAGTCCACCGATTGATAATCCCTACTTGCGTGCCGCAAAAGTACCGAAAAAGGTAAAACCGGATTCCTTAGACATTTATTAACACCAAAAAGAAAAACAATTATATTATAATATTAAATTTTCTTATTTTGTACAAACACGTAAAATTACATCAAAATAACAACACACATTCAACTACGAACGATGCGACTTTGAATGTCTGACCAAACTACTTGATTGTGTGAAACTCTTGTGGCACACTTCACAGAAGTAATTTCGTTCGCCGGAATGTGATTTCTGATGTGACGTCAGACCACTGGATTGATTGAATCTAAAGGACAGGGATAAAGTTATATTTTTGGTGTTAAAATGTATTTCGTCCTTTTGTATTTGTTTTATTTTATGTCATTAAATACCTTTTGGGACAAATTGTACAGGCATAAGGTTTTTCGCCGGTATGAATGCGTAGATGAGCTTTAAGGTCACCAGTCTGTGAGAAAGCTTTGTGACATATATCGCATCCATAAGGTTTTTCGCCCGAATGAGTTCCTACGAGATGTTTTTACATTTAAATTCATAAATGTCAGAAAATAGACTTACTCAGGTGAATATTGAGGTGAGTCACTCTTGCAAAGCCACGACCACAGCTACTACACAGGAATGGTCGCTCGCCAGTATGAATACGTAAATGTACTCTTAAATCTGTAACATAAATCAATTGGTCACAAACAATTTTCTCATTTATATCGTATCATCATCAAACCATTCGAAGTGTGAAAACCTTTAGAGCAAACTGAGCATATATGTGGCCTTATTCTACAATGCGTCTTCTTATGCTGCTGCAATATATTGGCAGTCGTAAAACTTCGATCACACTCATCACACGGATGCTTCCGGATTCCAGTATGTACTGCTGAGTGTGTAAGCAGTGCGAGTTTCTTATAGAATCCACGATCGCACACGTCACACTTGAACGGTTTGATTCCTACAAAAAACTATGTTGAATAAAGAATTGTATAAATGTATAATAAACAAATCAACCTAAATGCGTGGCCTTATGTAATGTGAGATTAGCTGTTGTTGTGTAAGCCTTATCGCAATCATCACATTTATACGGCTTCAAAACACTTTGATCAGAACGTACAGAGTGTTTTTTGAGCATGTGTTTATCCAGCTTCGTTTTGTTTGCAAATACCTTTGTACACACTGAACAGGTCTGATTTATGGAGTAATATGATTTTGATTCAAGTCCATTATCTTCATTTGAGTGTTTCCTTAACATATGTGAGCTCAAGACACCTTCATTGCGAAAAGTTCGGTTGCATACTTTGCATACGGGTCGTTGAGCCTGACTGGCAGCTATACACTCATCGGCTAGCATTTCTAACGATAATTGGGGTTTATCAAATATTGTATCGATATATTGTTGTACAGGATCCGGTTGATTTTCATTGATTTCTTCCTCCTCCTGAATAGTATCCATCTGCATAGGAATTTCGATATGATAGGCAATCTGGTCGGATAGCCTTTCCGATGTCTGCTCGTTTTGCGGAAGGGGTTTTGTCACAACATATTGAATCTGATAGCTATCATCTATTTCGTTCCGAATGACTTCAAACTCAGGCGTATCTATATTAAACGACGGTATCGGTTTATCATTTATTTCGTTCCTAATGACCTCAAACTGAGGTGTCCCTACATTAGACGACGTTATCGGTTTATCGTATACAACCATATCTAGATTCGTTGTAAGTATGGACTCTAGATAGTATTGTGATTGCTCAATTTGTTGACGAAAGTCGTTCATTATTACAACTTTATCCAGGCACTGTTGACATATCATTTTAGGAAGATTATCTGTATCAGTAATCTATAAAAATACTATTATTTTAAAATGCAATGAATTTAATAATAAAAATCTACCGTCACTTTATTGCTACACGCCAGTAACATATCTAATATCAGAATGAGCTGCCCGTTCACGTCCTTAAAACTAAATATCGGAGTCATCGGAATGGAATCGCTGATTATTTGATTGCTGTCTTCTGGTATTGTAAGTGGTTCATATGCCAGACATACTCTGCACATTCTTTTAATTTGCACTAAATCAATGTTCATTTTTGTGATTTGATTGATATTGATGAGAATACGGAAATAGTAAAATATTTATATATTATTATTATCTGGTTCTGGTCCATGTTTTTAAAATTGTGATAATATTTAATTTGTTATGACTTTTTATTAATGAAGCGGTCACAATATCGAAGTTATTTCTGTGCTGCAATATCGACAGCAAAAAAATCACAATATAAATGTTTTCAGGAGAGCATATCTATGCAGTCGAATTGTGGTAACGTCGACTCATATCGTCAGCGTGCATAGCAAGACAATAACAAGTAAGTTAAGTTAAGTACCTACACTAAACATACCAAAATTTCAACCTTCAATATAAATACTTTATTGAAGGAAATCTATGGGGGAGTGTCTCAAAGTTTGACCATAATAATTAATAATTTAATTACCTATTTAATTACACTATTAATTTTAGTGCGATATGAATTCACCGATTAAATGTAACGGCCTTTTTGTCACACGACTTTTCTGGCGATAAATATATAAGTAATTTCCCTTTAAGAGAAAAATACCTACTTAGCCTAATAATATACAAATATGCTTTAAAAATAATAATGTATATATTTTTTTTAAATTAAAACAAACTTATTAATGGAGCTTGTGCATTTATTAGTATTAACTGAAATTGCCAAAGAGCAGAAAGACCTTAGAAAAGATCTTCTAAACAGAACTGAAAAAATGTATGTTAATACAAAATCAGAATCATTAAAAGCGTGTATATTGTATATTCAACCATAGCCATAGCCGAGTGGGTTAACGCGTTGTCCTGGTCTATGGGAGGTGGCCGGTTCAAACCCGATCGGCAGACCGAAGTGTTTTTCGAAAGTAGCACTTTAAATCAGTAGGTTCCTCTTGCTATTAATAGCCTATTTCTGAA